>SNQJ01S0142043.1:6994-24738 GCA_010110895.2 Picea sitchensis
GGGGGGGTGGTTGAATAGTCAACCACCCCACAATGAAGGAGGCATGGATAAATGGATAAACAACTGAAAACTATCATCCAAGGGTATAACAAGTACCACCTTGATTTCCATGATTGACCCACGAACTCTTCTTACACAAGGAAAGGGATTTGTGAACCTTCTGAGAAGGGAAGGAAGAGATTGACCGAGGGGAGATAGAGAGAAGAGGGTTCTAGTATGGAAGAGGGTGGAGAACATAATGGCATTGAGAGGAGAGAATAGAGAATACTTGAGAATTGGGAAGAGAGAAAAAATTATGAGTGGAACTTGTTGTTGAATTCTGAGTAGGGAAAACTCCTAACTCGACCAGGAAAGAGGGTCGCGAGATTAACGTTTATTGGATAGGAAACTAGCACTAAGAGGGAAGGGTGTTGAGGGACTATGTTAGAAGTGAAGTTACTCCCTTATGTAGAGGTTATCCAACTAGGAATGTAACTGAGAAAACTCATGGAGGCCCTGACTTGGTGGGTGTAAGGGATCCGTGTTGTTGATTGCCTATGAAGGAGACTGGCCTTCACACCCAACCTAAATTTCATTAAGAAACATAAGTTTCCATGTTGGTATCATGGTTTGGCATGGGGGTGGCCTATTGTAGAGAGGATTTGTGAAACAGATCCTACGGTTGGGTGGAAAATCACTCACCCTGCGTTAATTTAGTTTGGGCGACAATTTATGAACATATAAGTATTTATTTACACTTTGTATATTGCAATTTCTAAATAAAATATGCATGTTTTTCATTCATGAAGTGGTATGGTACATGAGAAAAAGTTATGAGAAATAAATTAATTGTACAATTATGTAAGACTCTATATGACTGATAATTTTTCCATGAGGATTGTCCTCTTTTGGATACANTCTAAATAAAATATGCATGTTTTTCATTCATGAAGTGGTATGGTACATGAGAAAAAGTTATGAGAAATAAATTAATTGTACAATTATGTAAGACTCTATATGACTGATAATTTTTCCATGAGGATTGTCCTCTTTTGGATACATATACAAACAGACTGAAATTCATAGCTTAAAACCCTGAGGATGTTATGGATTGTGTGGGGGCTTACTTACTCAATAATGGTTGCTTCCTTGAGCCTCCATTGCTCGAGATG
Source organism: Picea sitchensis (assembly GCA_010110895.2). NCBI lineage: Eukaryota > Viridiplantae > Streptophyta > Pinopsida > Pinales > Pinaceae > Picea > Picea sitchensis. The sequence continues at coordinate 8,146 of SNQJ01S0142043.1, forward strand.
CTAGCTATGGTGAGGCTATACCAAGCAGTTTGCTTTGTCAAATCCCTTTGGAAGTTAATTGCAAAGGATCCAGGTTATCATATCCCTTTTTCCTTTTTACTTTTAATCAGAATGTTTTAATGTGGAAATTCCAAAATCTAGGTTGTTCGAAACCACTGAGATATGGGGTTTCCTTTTTATAAAACTCCTAGATATTGAAACTCTGACGTGAAAACATTGACCTATAACAACTCTAGCTAGATTACGAAGTTGGGTGAGAATATGGCTAAATCATTTTAAATACATTCAGAGCTAAAGCCAGATTGTGGGTAGCCCTTTGGTGTGTTAATACTTTGAATAGAAACCTAGTGGACGAAACTATGAGCTCTGGGATGGACCCCAATCATTGAAACCTTTTTAGAGGAACAACGAATATCCGAGTAGAGGATATCTAAGTTTTATTTTAAGTTGACTTTTGCAAAAACCTATATGTTGGATGATGGAACCATGTGGATGGAACCCTCAATTTGGGTAGCGAACATCTAAAAAACCTCTAAATTGATTTTTTTGTGAAAAGTCAGATGCCACATCAGTGTATCACGTCAGCGGAGTGACCTGTTAGCAAGGCCATGGTGGAAGGTCGTGGGGAAGATGTTATATGGTGTAAATGGGAGATAGAACCCTGGCAATCTAGAAATAAAGAATTCCTTTGAATGAGATTTTATTGAAAAGTTGGATCCAGATGAGAAATTGTGACTTAGTGGAACCTTTATCTATTGAAGCAGAAAGGTGGATTCCAAGTGGTTAGGACACATCAAGCAGATGTGGATACCAAGCAAGAAAAACCCTAGACTGTAGAGCATCTCAAATCTGATGAGGATTTTCTAGGTGGAGAGGATAGGTGTCCTTCCATGGTGAAGTTGAGGAGAGGTTATTAGTCGACTCTCTTTAAAACCCATCGAGATTTGGACCATTATATTTGAGAAATATCAACTGTTAGATCTTTTGGGGTGAAGAAGTTTGTTAACCCTCACGCAACTTTAATCCCAAATTTAATCAGAGTTGTCGAATTAAATCATCCTCAACTGTTAGATCTTTCAGGATTAAGTAACCTCGTTAATCATCATGCAAATTTAAACCAGATTTTAATCTAGACCGTTGATCTGTGTGATTCTTTGTTGTTTGATCTAGTAGACGTGCAAGTTGTACCCCAGAGGTATAAAGGAAAAGCGAGATGGACCCACTCATATGACATCCAATGGTTTAGTGATAGGTGGAAGCCTATCCTTAGGTACACATTAGTGAAGGTGGGAAAATGAGTAAATGTCATGTGGCAGTCAGTATAGGTGTGACCCACTTTATTATTGGAAACAAAACAATGAAATAGATGAAGTGTTGGGAGTTAATCCTGACCATTCAATCGTTGGTCTTAATGAACGTGGACCGTTCATGTTTCCCTAAGACTCGCATCAGCCCACTGGCATGGAGATCATTGGTGATGGTGGTTTCTGCCTTTTCGGCTTTTTTTTCCAATGACCAATCAATGCATCATCCCGATGGTCATCAACGATGGCATTTTGTGCCTTGTCAGCATTTTGGCCTAATGACCCATTGGTGCATAAGCCCAATGGTCATCGATGATGGTTTTTTGTACCTCATCGACATTTTGGCTCAATGACCCATCGATGCATCATCCCAATGGTCTTCAATGATGGTGTTTTATGCCTCGTCGACATTTTGTCCCGATAACCCATTAGTGTATCAGTCTGATGGTCATCGAGGGTGGCATTTCATGCCTATCATCACTTTATTCTGAAGAACCATCAATTCTTTTTCCTAATCGACCATTGTCTTTCTCGTTTTACATGGATGCCCTATAGGTTGATTTTGTCATCTAGAACGAGTCCACATGGACATGATAATGTCACCTTAAGGATAATTTCTCAAGATTTTCTAAGGATCATAACTTTCTATCCGTAGCTTAGAATTGAATATAAATATAGTTGTTGGAAATCTCTTGAAGAGAAAGATTGATCAATGAGCTCAGATTCAGAGATAAAGTCATGGTTGAAGAAGGTAATTTTTGGAAGATTTGGTACATCCCACCAACCTAATGGTTTTTAGGGGGGTCGGGTGTGTTACAAAGTGGTATCATATAAGTGGTTCAAACACTAGACCTGAATGGGCTAGAGATCAACCATGAAGATTCATGTGCCAAGGCTATGATGAGCCTATTAAAAACATTTGCGTTAAAATATTACATATCAGTTGCACAAGATTTCTTAAAAGAAAGAATGAAGATTTATTTTATAACTTGTGCAACAAAAAAAGTTATATTGTATGCCTTGTTCTAAACCACGATTATTTCCTACATAAACTTAATTGTATTGATGTACACTAACAACAAATACTAAGTGTGAATGGAAGAAGGAACATAGTCCTAATTTTGGGGTTGTTATAGGCTAATGAGGACCTTATAAAGGCCAAATATTTGTGTGCCTTTAAATTATATGATTAGCTAACAATGGCTTTTTTTTCATCACTTAGAAAACATAACGAAGAGAAGAAAATAGCAGTAGACTAGTACAAAATGGTATTGAAGAGACCTCACATATCAAGGATGAGGAATGAGATGAGAGGAGGGCTATATAAGCTCCTCTAGAATTAGCAAGGACAATGAGAACTCTGAAGGTTGATATTTAGAGCTACAGAGATGATAATGAGAAGCTCATTAGAGCCCAAGAGAAGAAGGCATAGTTGAATGTGGTGTTGTTGCAAATCTTATCTGAAATACATAAGCATTTACAACAAGATCTAGATACCAGCCATGTGGGGAGATATCACTCCAGGAAGTTGCAAATTCCATTAGAAATCCAAAAGCATGGATCAACACTAAACAACACAGAGAAAATTTCCTCAAGGAAAAGGCACAGGGATGCCAAGAAGGAACTATCTAATAAGGAATTTTCAATAGATTCTTGCATAAGAAGACCACTATGACTAAGATATTTTCCAACAATGAGACTGGTTCAAGTACTTATAAGAAAAGGAGGAAGAAACACTCCAGAAATTCCCTAGCTGAATAATTCAAGAAGGAAAAACCACCTATATTTGATGGAGAAATCAAGAAGGGCAAGGAAGCAGAGGCATGGCTGCCAGGATTGAAGAAATATTTTTTAGTACATAAATACTTAGAAAACATGAAAGTGAGAGTGTCCACCTTTAATTTAATTGGAGTGGCTTCCATTTGGTGGGAAGACCTTAAGAGTGTAAAAGGGATCAATGAAAATAATCTAACCTAGAGGTAGTTTGAGAAATATTTCAGGAAGGCATATCTGCTAGAGAGATATTGTGATGGAAATTCCATAGAGTTCCATGAACACGAGTTGGGACAACTCACCATGGATGAATATGTCAAAAGGTTCATAGAACTATTGAGGTATTTCCCATACATCAAAGATGAGAAGGTGAAGATACAACTCTTTCTTAGTGGATTGTCACAATCTTCTCAGGAAAGAATTGAATTTCATGAGTTTAACACACTTGATGACACCATTCAAAAGATTAAGTATTTCTATGAGCAATAAAAGCATAGGCAAGAGCCTCACAAGTATTGGAAAAGGAAGGATAATATTGCATTTAAGAAGAAGGGATTTAATTCATGTTGGTATAAGAATCCGAGAAAGAGTGTCGAGTCAAGTTACCCCACTAAAAGCATGTATCGAAAAAATATCACACTCAAAGTGGGAATACACCAACAGATACGACAAAGAAAAAAGTGGAGGAAATAAAGAAAGGACCCCAAAATTTTAGGGCTTTGGAGAAGAACACTTGTTAAGATATTTCCCTCATAGGCATAATGATAGCAGGAGAATTTACAATGTCTAGGAAGCTACTATTGTTGATGATGTATCCATGAGTGTACCTCAGATTTATGCAACTGTCAAAAATCAACAAGCAGATAACTAAGAAAAGAAAGCATGCCAAGTAATGGTTGGTTCAACTAGCTACAAGAGCTAAGAGAAAATGGATTGAGGTGACAAAAGCATTATAGTTTGAGATGAATGGACTTCACACCCAAGAAATGTTGAACATACTACCCTTGGGTTCATATGACACGTTGATCGGTATGGATTGGTTGGCAGCCCATAAACTTAAATTAGATTGTTTTAACAAGACCTTGGAATGAGAATACTATGAAGGAAATAAAAGGGTCTATAGGGCATACTAAAACCAATGTCAGTAAGGAAAATATTAGCACTATAACTAAAGAGACATTGCAAAAAGGAATGTCCATTATATTCCATACATGTGTTAGATTCATAAGAGGATAAAAATATGAATATTGAGGACCATCTAGTACTGTATGAGTACAAGGATACATTTCCAAAGGAAATAACATGACTTCCTGCCAAAAGGGATATTGATTTTTCCATAGAGCTTATGTTAGGATCATTTCATGTGTCTAGAGTACCTTACAGAATGATCACACCTGAATTGGTGGAGCTAAAAATACAATTGAAAGAAATGTTAGACAATAGATATATTAGATCTAGTGTGTCCTCGTGGGGAGCACCAACCTTGTTTGTAAATAAGAAGGATGGTACTCTCAGGCTCTGCCCAGGATTAATGACCTTTTCAATCAACTGAGAGGGGCCATAGTATTCTCCAAGATAGGCTTGAGGTATGGATATCATCAAGTTAGGATCAAGGTTGAGGACATCCATAAAACTACATTCAAAGCATGGTATGGACACTATGATTTTGTAGTGGTGCCCTTTGGGATTACCAATGCACCATCTATATTTATGTTCATAATGAAAAACATTCTTAGTAGGTACCTAGATAAGCATGTTCTCATTTGTATTGATGATATATTGATCTATTCAAAGACTAAGGAAGAGCATGAGGAGCACCTTAGGCTAGTATTGTAGGTATTGAGAGAACACCAACTATATGTTAAGTATAATAAATGTGAATTCTTCTATAGAGAGATCCATTATTTGGGTCATGTGATCTCGAAGGAAGGAGTTATAGTACACCCTAAGAATATCAAGACAATCATGGATTGACATGCTCCTCGGAATGTATCTGAGGCAAGATCATTTATAGGATTGACTAGATACTATAGAAGGTTCATCCAAGGATTTCAAAGTTTGGCTATTCGATCATTTCATTACAAAGAAAGGAGTGAAATTTTTATGGTCAACAGACTGTGAGACAAGTTTCCAACATCTGAAAAATCTTGTAACAAATGTACCTATCTCGAGGATTACAGATCCAGATAAGGACTTATTGGTCTGTATAGATGCTTGCAAAGAAGGGCTCAGTGGAGTCCTCATGTAAGAAGGGAATGTAATCAATTATGAATCCAGGAAACTAAATGATCATGAGAAGAATTATGTTATTCATGATCTGGAGCTTGAAACTACTGTGCATGCCTTGAAGATGTGGATGTGATATCTACTTGGAAGAAGGTTTGTGTTAATGATAGATCACAGTGGGATGAAGTACTTGTTTGATCAACCTCGTTTAAATGCCAGAAAATTTGGGTGGATGGATTGCATTAGTGAATTTGATTTTGAAATCAGACATATTAAAGGAAAATAAAAGCGATTGGCAGATGCACTCATCTAGAGCATGCAAACATTACATATAGAAGAAACTAGTGTATGTGACTCTGATATAAAGCACATGATTAGAAATTCCCTATAGGGCAATGAACACTTTAATTTAATAAAGAAAATCTTAGAGAAAGAGCCAAGAGAAAAGAGGTGTGAAGGATATCATGTCATTGAGGATGGGTTGTTGATATGCAAAGACAAATTGTACACAACCAACTTAGCCAAATTGAGGGATCTCATAATGAATGAGTTCCACAAGAGACCTTATGTATCCCACCCAAGTTATCATAAAATGATAAAAATTATGAGAAAGATATAATATTATCCTGGAATGAAGAAAGATATTGCAGAATACTTTGGCAAATGCTTAGGATGCCAATAAATCAAGATCGAGCATAGGCATCCAACAAGGTTGTTGCAACCATTGAAAATTCCATAATGAAAGTGGGAAGTCATATCTATGGAATTCATCATTGGATTGCAAAGGACAACCAAACAACATGATGCAATCATGGAAATGGTGCATAAGTTGAGCACAAAATCTCACTTCATTCTAGTGAAATCCACTTACAAAGCGATTGACATTGCAAATATTTTTATAAAAGAAATCTTCAAGTTACATGGCATGCCCAGGACAATCATATCAGATCGATATGTCAAGTTTACTTTAAATTTTTGAAAGGGTTTATTTGTAGGCTTTGGGACACAGTTGGATTTTAACATTTCTTACCATCCTCAAATATACGGGAAAACAAAGAGAGTAAATGGGGAGTTGGAAGACATGTTGAGAATGTATTTTATGCACCAGTCCATGCAGTGGGAATATTACTAACCATTGGTGGAGTTTTCCTATAATAATGGCTACTAGGGGTCACTGAAAATGAGTCCCTTTAAGGCCTTATATGGTATGAAATGTAATATACCAATTAGTTTAAATAATCCAGTGGATAAGATTACAATTGGGCTAGACATGATGAAAAAAATGGAATGGGAAGTGAACAATATCAAACAGAACTTGAAAGTGGCACAGGATAGACAAAATAGCCACGTCGATAGAAATCAAACTCATAAGGAGTTCAAAGTGGGAGACCATGCTTATCTTCGGGTTAAGAGGAAAAGAAGTTCTATAAGAATGGGAACATTTACTAAGTTAGTACCTCACTATTATGGACCATTCGAAGTTCTAGGGAGAGTGGGACCAATGGCATATAAGCTTGTCTTTCCTTGCCTCCTATTGTTAAAGCACATAATGTATTCAATGTATCCTTACTTAAGAAATAAGTTCATGAACCTAATCATATTATTGATTGGACTATAATCCAGGTGGAACCAGAAGGATCATTCTAGCCTGAGCCTTAGTGCATCCTAGATAGGAAAGAGATAATGCTCTAGAAATGAGCCATCACACAAGTCAAGGTACAGTGGAAGCACTTTGGAGTAGATGAGACCACATGGGAACTGATAGATGCCATGAAAGTGGCATATCCATTTTTGTTTACTGTATAAAGTTGTTTATGTGATGGTAGAGCACTGAGGACGGTGTTCCTTTTTTTTGGTGGGGCGGGGGATGTAACACCCCTTTTCCCCCTAGTCTATAATTATAATTATGACTTAATGCCATTGTAAGTTATGACAGAGATATTTTTCCATTTTAAGACTAGAATGGACATTTTCAAACAATGTAAATATATGTTGTTAATGAAATCTCATTGAACAACTGACTGAAGGGTGGAGCACTAGTACTAAACGCGATACCATGAGTGGAATCCTATGAAGGGGGATTACCTTTCTTAAGAGCCATAGTGCCAGTTACCAAATTCATATTTGAAGTTGTTTTCTCTCAACTTTTATTTTCCCAAAATCAGTTATTGAATGGGAGAATTGGTAGTTGAATAGACAATCATCCAAAATGAAGGAGCTATGGAGAAATGGATGAAAAACTAAAAACGGTAAGCCAAGGTTACAACAACTACCACCTCGATTTCCATGATTGACCCACAAACTCTTGTTACACAAAGAAAGGGATTCGTGAACCTTCTTAGAAGGGAAGGACAAGATGGAAGGGTGGATATGGAGAGAACAGGGTTATGTTATGGAAAAGGGTGGGGAACAAAGTGGCACTAAGAGGAGAAAACAAAGCATACCCGTGAATCAGGAAAAGAGAAAAAATTGCGAGTGGAACTCACTGTTGAATTCTGAGCAAGGAAAAATCATGACCTGACCGAGAAAGAGGGTTGGGATATTAATGTTTGTTGGACAAGAAAATGATACTGAGAGGGGAGGGAGTTGAGGGATTGTGTTAGTAGTGAAGGAACTCCCTTGTGCAAAGGTTATCCGACTGGGAATGTAGCTGAGAAAACTAGTGGAGGCCCTGACTTGGTGGGTGTAATGGATTCTTGTTGTTGACTTTTTGTGAAGGAGAGTGGCCTTCACACCTAGCCCAAATTTCCTTAAGAAACATAAGTTTCTCTTTTGGTATCATGGTCTCGCATAGGGGTGGCATGTTCTAGAGAGGATCTGTGCATCAGAGCCTATGGTTGGGTGAAATCACTCACCCTCAGTTAGTTTGGTCTAGAAGGTAGTTTATGAATAGATAAGTATTTATTTATGCTCTGTATATTCCAATGTTTGAATAAAGTATGCATGTTTTTCATTCACGAAGTGGTATGGTACATGAGAAAATGTTATGAGAAATTAATTGATTGTACAATTATGTAAGACTCTGTATGAAAGATAAATTTTCCATGAGGATTGTCATCTTTTGTATACATATGAAAACATATTGAAATTCATAGCTTAAAACCCTGAGAATTGTATCAATTGTGTGGGGGCTTACTTACTCAGGAATGGTTGTTTCCATGAGCCTCCATTTCTCGAGATTTTGGCTATGGAGAGGCTATACTGAGCGATTTTATCTGTCAAATCCCTTTGGAAATTAATTGCAGAGGATCTGCGTTATCAGATCCTTTTTTTCTTTTTACCTTTCATTAGAATGTTTTAAGGTAGAAACCCAAAAATCTAGGTTGTCGGAGACCGCGAAGATCCTGAGTTTCCTTTTTATAAAACTCTCGGATGTCGGAACCCTAGATAAAGAACCTTGACCTATTGAAACTCTAGTCAAGTTATGGAGTCAGGCGAGAATCTGACTAAATAATTGTAAATGCATTCAGACTTGAAGCCAGATTTTGGGTATCCCTTTGGTGCATTAATCCTTTGAAGTAGAAGTTGGTGGACATGACTATGACCTCTGGGATGAACCCCGGTCATTGGAACCCTTGTTGTTAGAACAAAGCATATCCAAGTAGAAAATATCTAGGTTTTTATTTTAGGTCAACTTTTCCAAAAACTAGATGTCGGATGATAGAACCATGTGGATGGAACCCTCAATACAGGTAGTGGACATATGGAAAAACCTCTAAATCGACTTTTTCAAAAAATTCAGATGCCACGTCAGTGGAGTGACCTGTGAGAAGGGAGACCTATCAAAAGGGCCATGGTGACATGTTGTTGGGAAGATGGAGAATGGAATAACTGGGAGATGGAACCATGGCCATCTAGAAATCCAAAATTCCTTTGAATGAGATTTTATTGAAAAGTCAGATCTAGATGTTCAACTATGACTCAGTGGATCCTTTATCTTTTGAAGTATAAAGGTGCATGCTAGGTGGTTACGACAAGTAAGGAGGATGTGGACACAACGTAAGACAAACCCTAGAATGTGTGATCATCTAAAATATGAATAGGGGTTGTTAGGTGGAGGGTGACACGTGGAGAGGACATGTATCCTTTTGTGGTGAAGTAGGGACAATGAGGAGAGGTTATTAATCAATCCTCCTTAAAAATCATTGGGATCTAGACCATTAGATTTGACAAATATCAGTCGTCATATCTTTTAGGATGAAGAATTTCGTTAACCCTCATGCAACTTTAAGCCCGAATTTAATCAGAGTCGTCGGATAAGATCATCCTCATCCATTAGATCTTTTGAGATTACATAACCTCATTAATCATCGCATAGCTTTAAGCTTGATTTTAATCTGGATCGTTGATCTGTGCGGTTCTTTGTTCTCTGATCCAGTAGACGTACAAGTTGTACCCCAGAGGTATAAAGGAAAAGGGGGATGGGACCCACTCATCTCGAAGACAATGGTTTAGTGACAGGTGGAGGCTTTTCCTTGGGTACATGTCAATAAAGGTAGGAAAATGAGTAAATCCATGCGACAATTGATACAGGTGGGACTTGCGTTTTTAGTGGAAAGAGAACAAGGAAATCGACAAAGTGTTGGGAGTTAATCTTGATCGTTTAATCATTGGTCTCAATGAATGTGGACCATTCATGCTTCCTTGAGACCCACACCAGCCCATCGGCCTGATGGTCATTAGTGATGGTGGTTTGTGCCTCATTTTGGCCTGATGACCCATTGGTTCATTGGATCGATGGTCATCAACGATGGCGTTTTGTGCCTCATCAGCATTTTGGCCTGATAACCCATTAGTTTATCAACCTGACGGTCATCAATAATGGAGTTTTGTGCCGTGTCGACATTTTGGCTCGATGACCCATTGGTGCATCGACCCGATGGTCATCAGTGATAGTTTTTTTTTTTGGTCAACATTTTGGCCCAATGGTCATGCAGGGTGGTGTTTCATGCCTATCTACACTTTAGTCTGAAGAACCATCAGTGCTTCATCCCAATCGACCATCAGTTTTCTCATTTTACGTGGATGCCCTGTAAGCTGATGATTTCAGTTGGCACATGTGGAGCGGGTCCATGTGGATGCCACGTGGACATGATAATGTCATCTTAAGGATAATTTCTCAATATTTTCTAAGGATCATAACTTTATGTCCAGAGCTCAGAATTAAACATAAATATATTCATTGGAAATCTCTTGAAGAGTAGAATTGATCCATGAGCTCGGATTTAGAGATAGAATAATGGTTGAAGAGAGTAATTTTTGGAAGATTTGGTACATCTCACCAGCCTAATGATGTTTAGGGGGGTTGGTGTGTTACAAAGATGGAACCATCCACCAATAGCCAATGAAATAGGATTCTTATCCATATGAGTCAATTCCTACATAGATATGTAGTTATTCAAAGAATAAAAAATAATATTTTGTTCTTGTATTCTCTTAAACAAGATTAGTACAACAAAAACAAAGGTTAAAAGACATAGGTTATCATGTCTTGCAACCTTTTGCAAATATTTCATTCAAAATACTTATAGAATTAACAAATACTAACAAGGTTGTGTGGCAGCGTAGTCCCTTCCAAGGAGGCTAGGAAGCAAATTGTGGAAAATGAGGTCGAATGGTAAATGAAACGAAGCGTTTGGTACAAAATGTATATCAGGGAAATATTATGCAAATTGTATATCACCGAAGATAGGGCAAAAGTAAATGACAGTCGGCAGGCACAACAACATCTAATTTTTGAAAGTATATAGCAAACCTAATTTTTTTGAAAGTATATAACAAAGTAAAAAATGTGTTGATGGTGCAAGATTAAATTCGGAAATTCAAATGCATTCTTGATATGGACTGGTGAAAGATAAAAATATATGATGACATAAAATTAATAGGATAAGTAATATAAAAATTTAAATGTATTTGTGAACATGGGGTATATGTAAATGACGCTTGCATTGTTAAATGCCATTTATTTTGAGATATATAAAAAAAGAAAAGTGTGTAACATATAAAAGAGTAGATGCATTTGCCATACAAAGTGTTGAAGGATAAGAAAAAAAGTCTAACATATTAAAAAACAAATTCATTTGTTATACAGAGTGCGGAAATATAAGAATAGAGTCTGTAACATATAAAAATTTAAATGCAATTTTTTTTTGATGTGAAAAAATGAAAGTTTGTTACATACTACTGCAAATTTTGAAATATACCAAAAATTTAAAGTATGTTACATATAAACCAGAATTTCAATGTGTTTGTGATGTGGCCTGGGATTGGGGCTCGCGCAGACCATTAGAGAAATATGTACAAGAAACATGATTGTGGAAAGACAATAGAGTGCAATAGCTGCAAAAGAAAATAAATGGAAAGGTATAAGTGTTTGCCTATACATATGTATTTAAGAAAGTGGAATAACCAGGATGAGAAACAAAGAAAGATGCGACAACTAAACTTACAGTGAGGGTACATATGAGCGCTTTGGCTATTTGCCTGGGGCTGTCGTTTCATTGATGTCGGTGACGATTGTGGTTTGAAGGATGTTCTCCACGGCTGTTGGAATGCCGGGAACTGCCTGTTGTCTTTCGTTGGCGACCTGTTTCAATTGCCTTTCGACCCATTCTTCAATGTAGCTTCTCATTGGGGTGATGTTGATCTCATTCTGAATTTTGATGTTGAAAACTTCGTTTTCTAATTCCTGGAAGTCAATAGAAAGATTAGAAAGAGCCTGATGAATTTCCTCATTCTGTACTAGATATTTGACTAGCCAGTCATGGACGTAAGCTTGATCAAATTGAAGGATGTTGTAAAACTTTTCAAGAGACAAGGTATTCAACATAGAAACCTATTTATCGAACTCTTTCCTGGTTAAGGGCAAGGAGTTTGCAATTAAGAGGGGTTCTTGGAAGTCATTAGTTTTCCCTGCCAAGTCTATATTTGACAACTTTTTGAATAATTCATCTTTCTTCGCTATGGCTTGTTCACATGACTGAACAATGAGATGCAGGTTCTTTACTTTTTGTTTCCAACATGCATTCAATTGGGCGATCCGGTTTTTGGATGGAAGATCTTCTTCTCTTCTTTTTGTTTCTGTCATATTATTGACAATCTTGCCAAAAGGGATGACCGTTTTTAAAAAGAAATTTTCTTCATCTTTTAATTCTTCTTGCAAAAGATCGAGCAAGTTATGTGCCCTGGTTCCAAGGGAAGCGATGGTTTGTGATCTTTTCCACGCCTGGGTAACCAGTTCCATTTGGTTTTTGATATTGTTCTCCACATAACCTTTACAGGATGCGAATAGGGTGGAGGATGCTTTTACATTGGGTGCAGGGGTGCCAGGCATGCCTATTGCTAAAGGATCGACAAGCAATGGCATAGGAATGAAAGTGTATTCCAATTCCTTGACTTGGTCCTTCAGTTTGGCATTCTTGGTCTCAATGAGTCCAATGGAATCATGAAGTGATTCTCTAATCGCGGTGTGAAGTTGACAGATTTAGGATGGCTGCATGTTGGCAACGTCAACCTCTGAATGACATTTGCCTTAAATATTTTTAACATTTTTCTCTCAAATATCAATCTTTTGTTCCGGCTATCAAAAACAATGCTTTGGAACACAAAGGATTCATCTTCGTCAAAATTTTGGGTAACAGATATGTCCATTGGATGGCTATGGTGGATGCCATATTGGGGTTGATCAAAGAAGGGGAACATGGCATCCAGATCAGTGTCAACTTCCATGTTCTGACTCTGAATTTCCGACTCTTCTGCCTAACCCACATTTTTTTTCCTCTTCTTCTCTACTGGAAGCTTATGATAACTATCAATTTTAGAGTGAGGAGGGTCGTTATCTCCTCCTCCATTTGAAGAACTCTGGGTTTCTTTGTTTTTGTGATGGGTCATGTAACAACCTATTTCCCCCAGTTTGTAAAAATAACTGGACTGGACAGAACTGTGGCAAACTCATGAATATGAATATGTGATGTAAATGGACCTTGTGGAAAAGGTCAATGAATGTGAATAACATTATGAAATTATATTGTAGGACTGTTGAGAGGGGATGTGCTGAAAAAGAGACCACGATGGCGGTGGAAGGCACCTGGAAAGGTGGCGTTAACTTCCACCAAGAATTAATACCGTATTTGGACTTCACTGGCTCGGAGAACCAAAAGCGGCTCGCTGGCCCCGAATTTAATGTCTCACAGGCTAGTAGGTAGATGGCTCCTCAGGAATTAATGAGGGATGGGGAGGTGAACCACCCATCCATAGAGCCATCATGACTGGCCAGTGCGAGGGAAATCACGCCACACGCAACCTCGCAAGAGGATAAGGCGTGGGGTAGAAGCGATTGGGGGTGGACGTGAGGGGAAGAAGAGAACTCTGGCAATACGCAGAGTGAGTGATAGCAGAGAGGAAGGAGAGTAACCTTCGCTTCTGGTCACTGGTAGACAGAGACGCAGTCTCACAACATCGTGGTCTCAGCTCGAGGGTGGCTAGTGGTAAATCCACTGGGATTCGTTGAGCCTACGGTTGGGTGGAAACGAGCACCCCTATCAGAAGTTGCTTAACCCCTGATGTTATTTTGATAAGTTTTTTGCCTCTGACATCTTGAAATATATATGTTTATTCTGATAATTATGCCCATAAGTTGTGAAACTGTGAATGATTTCATTGTAAGAATGTCTGTATGGTGTTTTGATCAATACTAGTAGATGCATGTTTATAATGGAAAGACTATGTATGGCTTATGTCTTCATAAATTGCTATTTATATGCTTACCGACCTAATGCAGACCACATGTCTGATTCGTGGGAGAAAGATACCCTTATATGCCTCAGATAGTACCCTGGGTAAAAGCCTCCCCGTAGAGATACCCTCCTTGAAAATCCCATCAAGAACTGGGAAAGAGAATGTGAAGGCGTAAGGCCTTAGTAACCCTACACGAGGAGGAACGATCCTCTTGAAAACCCGAGATGGTAGCATAAGGATGAAGTATCAAATCGACGGACGAGATCCCGTCGGGAGATCTGCAGTCACTTACGACCGTCAAATCGGAAGAAGAAGTTGGAAGGTTAAGTACCTTAACCATAAATAGGTGTTGATTGATGGACGAGATTTCATCGGGAAATCTGCGGTCACACACACAACCATTAGATTGGTAGGAGAAAGATGGAGTGTTAAGTGCCTTACCCCTTTGTTTTATGTGTTTTCATGGGCAGCGAAGAAATCGGACCATAGATCTCCAAGGTCCATGGGGGTATCTGAACCATTGATTTTTCTACGTCCAGTGAGTCGTGAAAGAATGCACAGGTAGGAACAAATCTGAGCCATCATATCTCGGCTGGAAAAACCGACAGTCATTGGATCTGTCAGGAGGTACCCAAGGGTTAAAACCCCCGTGTATAGGGGCGAAAACCCCAGGATAGATCTGAACCGTCCGAACGATGGAGGCCACGCGTCGTAAGATTACCCATTTCGGGGAATCGAGAATCACAAACTCGGAAGTCCTGGTGACAAGAGTTCAGGATTTTCCATGGTGAAAACCCTGGGATAGACCTGAACCGTCAGAACGACGGAGGCCACACGTCGTAAGATTACCCATTTCAGGGAATCGGGAATCGCGAACTCAGAAGTCCTAGTGATGAGAGTTTAGGATTTTCCATGGTGAAAACCCCGGGATGGATCTGAACGATACGAACGACGGAGGCCACGCATTATAAGATTACCCATTTCGAGAAATTGGGAATCGCGGAATCGGGAGTCCTGATGACGAGAGATCGGGACTTTCCATTGGGGAAATCCCAGGATAGATCTAGACCGCCTGATTTATGGAGGCTACGTGTCGAAAGATTAGCTACATCGGGAAATCGAGGATCGAGAATTTGGGAGCCCCGTGATCGAGAGTTCGGACTCTCGTGATGATAAATCCCGATGAAAGGACGAAATTCTTTCGGAGGATCTCAGGGTCCGTAACGACCGTCGGATGTGAGGAAGAGATGTCAGCTTTAAGATGGGGCGTGAATGTGTATTAAGGTAAGCAACGAGCAGGTCTGGACGGCCAGAGTTCACCCGCCCAGATCTACGGCTGGGGTTTCATTCCGGAGCCCCCTTGTTGTTCTTCCTTTAGCGGTGGGGGGGGGGAGTCCAGAATTGGACATGCAACTCTCAAACGGTTGAGATTAATTCACCTTGATCAACGGTGCTCAGGTGAATTTCGGACCCCCCTTACCATTCTGCCTTTAATGGGGGGGGGTCCGGAATAGTGTGGCGTGTGAAGTGGTGCCCCCTCCTGTCCTGTCGACTACCATGTCACATTTCCCCCTCTGCCACCTATACTCCACTTAACCGTGCGACGGGGCCTGTTCCTATTGGCCATTTGCTAACCCTGTAGGGATTCCTCCCTATTGGCTGGACGTTAGCCCTGTCGGGGTTCGACGGTTGCAGAGTCGAACGATTCGACACCCCTGTAGCGTCGAGGCATGAAATACAAATAAGCACTGCTATTATTTGAACTATGACCATGACCTGCAGTCACATGGGAATGGAGAGAGAGAAAGATCTAGCTTGCGCAAGGCCTCCGTAGCTAATTCGGGGGCTCTGATTCAGCAGAAATCAATGAAAAAATTTGATTGAGGTAGTGGGTATGTGACAAAGTGGTATCAGAGCATGGTTACAACACTTGGCCTGCTTGGGCTCAGGAACGAGCCACGTAAGAAGATATCGTCATCTGTGTTTTCTCCTTAAGAAGAAGGATTACAGAATGAAACTGTAATCTGGGACATGAACTTCGTTGTCCTATTTTAGTGTTACGATGGCTACCTACTAAAGTAGGTAGAGTCTCTTGCAATTGAGATGGATGGATAGATAAGGATTAATACCCAAATGAAAAACCCCTGTTATATGGGTATACATGTGAAAATATAAATTTTATGCGCAGGTTATAAAATGTATTTAACTCTTGACTAACAACCAGCGTTTGTCTTTTCACCCAAGTGGACGATCAGCCGCAGGAATTTACAGATGCAGAAAATGGTGACTCACCAAGATCTGGGAGAAGGCTCCCACAATAGAGACGAAGATTTTGACGAAAGGAGAGCAATAGGAACCCCTCTAGTTCTAGGCAAGACTGTGAGGAGTCTCATGGTTGAATTGTAAAGTTGCAAGGTCGACAATGAAAGGATGATGAAAGAACAAGAAAAGAAAACTAAAATTAATGCAGTTTTACTGCAGAGCTTATCCGACCTACAGCGACAAATGCAGCATGAACCCGAGATGCAGAAACATGGTCGTATCAGTGACCATA
>SNQJ01S0142044.1:0-24737 GCA_010110895.2 Picea sitchensis
CCAATAATTGTTTCAAATGAAGTAATTGATCTTAAGCAAGAACAAGAAATGATTGTTGAATGGAAAATCAATCATAAGTTTCTTCAAGATAAGCTCATGTCGTGCAGATATTTCAAGTATATCAGCTCATTTGCAGTCGTCTTCTTGATAATGTCATTAGTAATGTTTTATACATGGATGATAGTGGCTTCAGTAAGATGTAACAGGGTTCAAATGGCTAACAATATACTGTCAGTTTTCATGATTGTGTTACAGTTGATCTTGATGAGACAGGTGCACAGGACAGAGTTAAGAGACAACAGACAAGATAGGTGGCCTATCCCGAGCTTGTTGACTGGTCAGTAACCTTTTGGGGACCAAAAGGTCTTTTTGTGGGGAGGTGTGATCCGAAATCGGATCCAGAAGTGTGACAGGGCTTAAAAATGCTAAAAAATGAAAGTGCTTAGAATTTGACAAAACCAACACCATTGCGTCTGTCTCGTCTTCTTGATTTCGGTGGTATATTTACTTCATCAAACAGGCTCCGTATGCAGAAGATATCGCGTTCTGTCCGAAAAGGCAAACAGGGAAAAAAAGGGGATCACTGTATAGTCCGTACAGTTCCACGTGGCATGCTGACTGTACAGGCCATATGGTCTGTACAGGTGACATGGAAGTTCCAGAAGGTGACACATGGTAGAGCATGATAGACTGATGTGGCGTACGGGCAGACAGCTGGACCAATCCAGGGGTGACACGTGTCACCACTGTAAGGGTGACACATGGCACGGATGATGTCAGCAGATAACAGAGTAGTGACATGGCAGACATACAAGTTGACAGGTGGCAGATGACGTGGACCATTTAGCGATCGAAATTTGACAAGTTGTGGTTGGTTGTTGAGGTGCCACATGGCCCACTCATGGGCTGCCACGTGGCACCCCGTGGTTGGTTCGTGGGTTTTGGTAAAATTATGTGGTTTCGCCGAGGGTCGAACCCGCGACCTCTCCTCCGGGGCAACGGATTGGCAGGGCTGGGCTAACCGCCTACCCCATGGGTATGAATTAATAGTTATGTGGCAATATTTGTAATTGAATTTGTTGTAATGGCTATTCGGTGGGGAAAAGGGTCTGGGATTAGCCCCAGCCCTCGACGCAAACATATAGCGTGACCACCCCATGGAACCATGAGTGCGGAGGTAACGCGGCAGGGGTTTGGATAGGGCCTAGCCCTTGGACCCCGTGCCAACACATAACCACTGCCATGTGACCCAGGATCCATCCACCTTTTTGGGCATGCAGTTATATATAGTTAGCCCGTGGTCCTATTCTTATGCTCGATGACCAGGAGCCAGCCGGGGACAGGGGGCCAATGCATGGGCGCGTGGCCACATGGAGGCACGATATGACCAAGAGCGTGCACCTAGTGGGGGATGTGCTCTATTATTATACAATTTTGGGTTATTTTGTATAGTTTTGGGATTTTATTGGTTTTAATGCCTGATATTAGTGGATTTTCTCCATTTTTGGGAGATATTGGGCATTTTTGGAGCCCAAATTTTGGGAGGAAGTTGGAGATGAACAACCAACTTCAAATATATATAAACCAGGCCTGTTTGAGGCCATGGAGGACAGTCAAGGCAGTCAGAGCAGAGTTATGCTGAAAGGGAGCCAAGCCAAAGCCATTTTTATGTAGGGAAGCTATTGAGGAGCAGACACTGTCAGGCCATTTCTGGGAGCTCCGGACGTTCGTTTTACGTGTTGTTTTCTTTGCAGGGTTCTTGAGATCTGGAAGAACATGAAAAAATTAGTCTTGTAGCCAATTGGCACTTCTATGATGTAATTTTGAGCTTTTGAATAGAAATAAAGAAGCCTCCCCCACAGAGACAAAGGCCCGGAGATGTAGGCAAAGTTGTGCCGAACTCCGTTATCAATCTGCGTGTTATGGTTTGCTGTCTATTATTTCATTTCAGATCTACATATGTGTATATGGTTGTCATAATTCCTCTTATTTTCTCATTCTTTCATTAAGTTTCTCAAATGGTTAATTAACGCATGCAAAATTAAAACTCAACCATAGACATTAAAAGGTCTGACGGATCACATAGAGGGAATACTTTTGATGATGTTGTGGTGATTGGAGTTCAAGAGGGAGGACTCTACAAATTTAAATGGTGATTAGATTCAACATTAATTCATGACACTATGAATCCCAGTGAGTTATGGCATAAGATATTTTCTCACCTACATTACAAGGCCCTACCAAGTGTGATAAAGATGGTGACAAGACTACTAGAGATCCAGGAAAATCCAAACGGCGTGTGCAAAGGTTTTGCATAAGGAAAGAACATGAAGCACTCCTTTCCCAACAACGATAGCAGAGCCAAAAGAGTATTGGACATCGTGAACTTGGATGTATGTGGATTGATGTCAGCAACTTGACTAAGTAGGTATGTATATTATGTGTCTTTTATTGATTATTACTCACACAAAATTTTTATCTATTTGTTGAAGGAAAAGAATGAAGTGTTTGGAAAATTCAAAGAATTTAAGGCACCGGTAGAAAACCCAATAGAGTGGAAGATAAAGATCTTGTGATCAGATAATGGAGGAGAATTCACTTTAGGGGAATTTAAAGAATATTGCAAGGAAGCTGGGATTAAGAGGGAGATTTCTACTCCCTACAATCCTCAATAGAATGGAATAGCAGAAAGGAAGAATCAAATGATCGTGGAAGCAGTGAAGGCTATGATCCATGATCAAGATCTACCTATGCATCTGTGGGTAGAAGAAGCAAATAATGCAGTGTACATGCAAAACATAAGTCCCCACAAAGTACTTGAAAATGAGACACTAGAGGATATGTTTTCAGGAGAGAAGATGAAAGTCAGCCATCTAAGGATATTTGGCTACCCCGTATTTGTGCATGTCCCCAAGGAAAAGAGGAAAAAAATTGATCCATCTGGAAAGAATGGCATATTTGTTGGTTACAATGACACATCAAAGGTATACAAGATATATATTCCCGGTCACTAGAAAGTTGAGATTATTCGAGATGTCACCTTTGATGAGAGTGCAGATTTGAACAAATCAAAACAAGACTTTGTAAAATAGGTTCATGAGGAGGAGAATGAAGTTACTAGAGTTACAAAGGAAGAAGTAGTTGAACTAGAGGAAGTAATTCATGAGGATAATGACATGGTAGAACCTCAGAGGCTGGAAGATATGCCTTCTCGCAAGAGAAGACCAACTTGGGCACAGGAGCTCATCAGAGATGCATAAATATATGGTGACCCAGAAAATTATCTAAGGGTAAGTAAGAAGCCGAAACCGTATTCCATATATGTGGCATGTTTGTGTGATATCATGGATGCAGAACCATCCAGTTATGAAGAGGTTGTAGAAAAGAGGTTATGGAAGGATTCCATGGGGGAGGAATATCATTCCATAGTGAAGAATGATGTCTGGGATGTGGTCCCCAGACCGAAGGACAAATCAATAGTAAGTTCAAAATGGATCTACAAGATGAAACATGCAGCTGATGGAAGTATTGAAAAGTATAAGGCTATATTTTTGGCTGGATGATTCTCTTAGAAGGAGGACATTGACTATGAGGAGACATTTTCTCCCGTGGTGAGATATACCTCGATCGGGACTATACTTTCATTGGCTGCATTAATGAAATGGAAGGTGAATCATATGGATGTGAAGACAAACTTCTTGAATGGTGAAATAAAAGAGGAAGTATATGTGGAGAAACCACAAGGGTTCGAGGTACATGACAGGGAGACACATGTGTGCAGATTGAAGAAGGATTTATATGGATTAAAGTAGGAACCCAAAGCATGGTATGATAGGATCAATAGTTTTTTGATGAGCCTAGGATTTACAAAGAGAAGTACATATCCTAATATTTACTTTAAGGTTGTGGATGATGGTCTGGTAATACTATTGTTGTATGTGGATGACCTGTTTCTAACATGTGTGGAAAATCTCATCTTAGACTGTAAGAGAAACATGGTTGTTGAGTTTGAGATGAAAGATATTGGGATTATGCATTGCTTTTTGGATCTCAAGGTATGGCAGAGACTGGATGAGATCTTTCTGAATCAAGGGAGGTATGCAGTGGAAATATTGAAGAGGTTCGAGATGTTGGATTGCAAGGCAATGGCTACACCTATGGTATCAAATTTGAATTTGTTGCGAGATATGACTTCAAAGACTATGGATGTTACTTTATACAGGAAGATGGTGGGTTCATTGATGTACTTGATGAACATGAGAACAAATATATGTTTTTCTTTGAATGCCCTAAGTCAGTATATGGAACATCCCAAGAAGGTTCATTTGGTCGCAAAAAAACATGTGATGAGGTATCTTAAGGGTACATTGGATTATGGTCTCAGGTATGTGACATACCATGAGTTTGTGTTATATGGATATTCAGATTCAGATTGGGCTAGAAATATTCTTGATCGGAAGAGTACTTCGACATGTTGCTTCAGTATAGGCTCCAGTATGGTTTCATGGAGAAACATGAAGCAATCATGTGTAGCACTCAGTACTACTGAGGCTAGATATGTGGCAGCCTGTGCAACATGTAGAGAAGTAGTGTGTCTTTGGAAGCTAATGTATGGGTTATTTGGTCTCAAACTAGAGGTGACCTGCATTTGGTGTGACAACCAGAGTTGCATGAAGTTGTCAGAGAATCTGGTGTTCCATGACATGTCGAAGCATATCGAGATCAAATATCACTATATTAGGGATATGGTGCAGAGGGGAGTAGTGAGGCTCCAATACATGACTACCGAGGAGTAGGTTGTGGATGTGTTGACCAAGACATTGTCAAGGATGAAGTTCGAGAACTTCAGGGACAAGCTTGGCATGGTCCCTCTTTAGAGGGAGTGATGAGGTACAAATGCATTGCAAGTTAGTGGATGTCCCGGGGACATGTTGTAGCTATTTGAGAGCTACCCACAGGCCTTGGATGCATTGGTTTTGAAGTCACAGGGGTGCACATGATGAGGTAGATATGATTTGTAGGGTAGTGGATGTCATGGTGACATATTGAATCTATTTGAGAGATACTCACAGGTATTGGATGCATTGGCTATGAATTCATGTTGTACTATGGATATCCAATGATGTATGGATCCATATGTTCAACAATCAATGGTCGTGAGCTCTTGTGGCAGCAGAGAATATATTCCTAGTTAAGAGGGAGTGTTCATATTTTTATGTAACTATGGAAGCTATTATTTATATTTGTATTGGTCAAACCTCGAGAAGGTTATTGTAATCTTATTGTATAAATCAGCTCAAAAGAAATTAGTATTTTATTGTTATCCTTATTGTAAAAGTCAAAACAACCCCTCTTAGGGTTGCGTCTTTTCAGGAGTCAATTATGTGTATAAATAGATGTTGAGTTACTCTCATTTGTATACACACACAACTCGCCTAGCGCAGGAGGTCTTGGTTTCTTGGTATTTGGTATCTTGGTATTGGTCTATTTGTGGAGATATATAATGTGACATTGTACTAGTTGAAGGAATCTCTACTAAAGAATTGGTTGTTGGGTTTTATCCCCCACAATGGTTTCCAAGGATATATCTTTTATTTTCTGATTTCTTATCTTTCAGTGATCCTATTACATTCAACTATTAATGAATGTTAAAGAAGATAACTGTAACTTCTAAAATTCTAACAGTTTGAGCCCCAAAACTTATTCTAAAATTGGAATGTGTTAATCATGTACAATCAGAAAGTAAAGTAGAAATCCCTTCTTACATGTTAGAAGACCCACAAGGGCAGTACCTATGGACAAATAATTTTCTTATACATGAACACCAATCCACAAGGGGAAAACATGTTATTGAGAGATTTGAGTATTGGTCAAGGTAATAGAAACACCTCCTCCTTACCAACTAACTAAGTGTTGACGAGATATTTCCCCCATGACATTGGATCAAGTCACAACAGATTGAGACTGGATTGAGAAGACTGAAATATTCCCTCACAAACAAATGTGGAAACTGAAAAATAACTACTTTTTGCTAGGAGAGAGTAGGGAAAGAGAGAAGGAAAAAGTGTGTGTTGAGGAAAAGTTATGAAGAACCTTACTCAAGCATTTTCCGATCTTTATAGGCTAAGGAAAGATAGTTGGGAATGTTACCCGGAGTTTATAGCCTTTAATTCAAAACAATCTCTTAATCCACATGTAATATGTATTAGGGACTAAGGCTGATTTTATATGTTATATGTAACTGTGAAAAGAAGAAGAAGAAGTGTAACATCCTGCTCTTGCGCACACTGATTGGACTTATTCTTTGAGGACACTTGCGTGCAAGTGATCTGGTTCATTATACGATTGGCTGTTTTGATTATGATTATGAAATGTTGTGGATCTGATGATATGTTATTTTGCTATATTTATATAGACATGTGCTATTACTGGTTTCTCCTGAGTGTGTAGGACTCTGGATGTTAGAGGATGTTGATCACATCAATGGATCTCCTTGGACTCTGGATCGATTCAGGGAGTGGATTGTTATGGTTTGATTGTTTTTGATATTACAAATGTGACATATGACTAGATATTATGATGTTGATTATTATAGCTGATATGTTTAGTTGATGGATGCAAGCTAACGATAGCTTGCCAATCAGACTCAAATTTGGAGTAAATGGGTCACGCACGACAACTAGAGACATTGAGGGAGAGGTGTGGCAGCAGCCCTACCACAACCTACTAGCACTCCCGCCCTGGCTCAAACTGTAGGTTAATGATTACCTAGTTCGAGAGATCCACGATGTCGTGAGGGTAGACTGTGACAGTCACTCACGGTGATTCTAAGGGGCGCACAATAAGGCAAGGTCCTTATTCCTTAGAGGCCCTTAGTCTCCCACAAGGTCACCTGACATAGTATTGACTTCAGGGGTTTGACGTCTACCAAATTCAGTCAAGAGGTGAGTGGCACCCTTGGCGCACATAGTGCATCTTGAAGGGCACGTCGCACAATTAAAACTGGAATGCAGGCGAGTGGCACCCTTGGAGCACGTAGTGCGTCTTGAAGGGCACGTCGCGATTTTAACTATGGTAAGTTAATAAACTTAATAACTATAAAACTATGCCTCCTTAGGAACTGGTCGGCCTTAAAATGAATGATGGTATGAGTGAAGTTTAATAACAAATTTTTCCCTTAAGAACTGTCGCCAAGCCTAGTGAATTTAAAACCTAGGTCTAAGTAGAATATGTGAACAAAAAAAAAGCTAAATGGACATGTAACAAGAAGGGGGTAAAGAAAATTCAAGCATTAATAATTAAAGTAAAATTTTTAATGAAGGTTTAATTACTAAAAGGGGTAAATGGTTGTTTTTGTCTAAACTTGTTAATTTTGAACTTAGTTAAAAAGGGGGAAACTTAGAGAAAAAGGGAAACTTAAATAAAAGGGGAAACTTAAAGACAAAGGGGAATGTCTAACTTAGTAGGGAATCTATCCTATGGAACTTTCTATTTGTGAACTCAACTATGCTTTAAGTAAGGCACAAGTCATTTAATAAATGTAAGGGAATAAAGGGACACCGAGGAGCGTTTTTAGGAACGCTTTTAGGTGGGTGAGGGAAATAGGAAAATTTAATTAATAAATAAATTGATTTTCTGGTGCAACTAAGGGATCAAATGACATGTATGCGGGGGAGGTTTGTCCTAATTAAATTTAATAAAAAGAATCTAATGAGGGTTTGGGAAACTAATCACTAAGGAAATTCTATAAAAATGATGGTGGAGGAGGACTATGGATCAAGTCTGGTTTGAGTAAGGTTACGCTACCGAAATTTTATCCAGAATGAATTTCTCTTGTGGGAGTTGGGATACCTAGGTCGGGTAACGAGTGGTAGCTCGATCTTGCAAGGCGAGCTGGGAGCTATCATTCTTTGGTATTGTGTGCGTGGCCCCTTCGTGGCTCGGGGGGGATCAAAGGGAAGAAGAGTACCCCTAGCGTTGGTTGGGAGGTATCGGTGAGGTCTCAACAGTTGGAAAGAAAGAGCTGGACGGAGCATGCGTGCAGGACAATGACTTCAGATCATCTGCGTACGATTACAGTATGCCTTAATTTTCAGTTGTATTTTAGTTAGAATTGGTATTAGATCTATGTTTGTTGAATTCGATAATTATATGTTATGATGGGTGAGATCGCATGTTGTGGATAGTTGGGATTTATCTTGACAGTTGGGTTCTCCCTTCTACCTCTGCGTCGTGGGATATATTGACTTTGTGCCTTAGATTTTGAGTGTTTAGCTGCATATGGTTTTTCTTGCTCGCCATGCCTGAGTGGTGGTCTGGCATTTTGTTGGGTTGCGCCATAAATTTTGAAGATTGATGTTTTCCTTTATTTTTGTTGTCTTACACTCAGACTTTATTGCGCCAAGAACCTAGCGCAACCCCTCCCTTTTACCTCAAGCACCTCTCTGCGTTTTTTTAGCCTACCTTCACCTTTCCAGTAATTTTCCCAGTAGGAGAATGGCCCCTTGACATCTTTGTTTCATTGACCATAGCCTCAGAATTTTGAGTGCATTTATGCATTGCCAGATCTAGATGAAGTTTGGTGTTGTTCTTTTACTATGGAATAAAAAAAGGGTTTATAAAAATAAAAGTAAGGCCTGTTTTTTTTTTTAAATATTTATTGTATTGCGATTCGATGTTGGCTATGTATTGTTTTTTATTCTTTCCTGGAGTCTGTCTTATCTTCTTGTGGCCAAAACGAGCACAGGACCCAAACCCTTGGCCTGGGTTTTTATAATCCTTGTTGGAATGTGTGAGGGGGATTCAATCGTTGGTCTGCGTATTGTTGATTATGTAATTTTTATTTCACTCTCAGCGCTTGCTTGCACATAATTGTTCGTCCTGTAGACTCCTCCCCATCCTTCATCACTAACCTGGTCCTATTTAATTTCTGATTGTTTTTTTCCAGGGAGACACATTACACATAGGCTCCTCCTTTAGCCAAGGCGCTAGACTTGGATGTAGAGATTTGTTGCATGTTGAATAAAATAGTTTACTTAGGTTCTCTTGAGCTTTGATTGACTAGTGGAGAGTGGGCCTCGGGCCAACCTTTTCCTTAAAAACCTGCAATTGAACACGGGACCAAGAGATCACCGTGTTCCAACGATTTGGCAGAACACAGTTACCAACAAACTCTTGATTTTTCTCCAAAACAGAATGACCCATTAATTGATTTCCTGTATACATTTATGCTCCCAAAAATTTAGCTAAATGCAGATAACAATAGAGTGTATTGTACAACTATGCATGGCACTGCCAGTTTTTGGTAGTTTCCCTGATTTGAGTGAAAATGAGTTATTTTGGCATTGTGTGTTAGGAGGAGTGACAATGATTTATTATGGCAGAGATTATTATGGAAGCGATTTATTATCATAGCATTGGACAACGAAATGGAGGTAGATAATATTCCACAATTTCAGATTCTGTCAGTCATAAATAATTGAATTCAATCTATTATTATTATTATATTGTTGATGGTAGGATCAATATGGAAAATTTTGTGTAACGGTAACCATTCACAGTTTTCTTGTGAGACACTTTCATTCACAGGTCCCTCTTTCATAATCTTGTGGAATATGTACTATCATCATGTTCGTCTGCCCACGCGATGCCTAGATGCCATTAAAACCATTCATTTTGTGCATGTGAATGATTCTTCACTTTCCTTTTTATGATAAAGCCTTAGCTCCTTCCAGCCTCATCGACGTGACTAGATATCTCCAACCAACATCGTGTTGATCACTGTTATGTCTTGTCCATTCATGTCAGATTTTCCAATGCAGACAATCCACGAACATAGCAGTGATTATTCTTTCTCTCTCTAGTCAAACTTTCTGGCATATCACCTGAGACTGGTTGGTTGAGCTGAGGCTCAAGATCACATAATATCCCAAGGCCCAGTAAAAATGGGGCATGTTGACACCTGGGTGGAAGCGATCTTTATGGAAATGGCAGTTTCCTTTGTTTGTTTACTTGGATCATGAGAATGGCAGGTGGCGGGGTTTTTATTTTAATTATTACTACTCATAACAGTAGATTCATAACAGTTTAATTATTATCATTAAGAGTTAGATTCATAATAGTTTAATTATTATTATTACTCATAACAGTTAGATTCATAATGATTATTATTTTAATTATTATGGCAAGTCTAATCTTTAGAAGTGCACTTCCTTCCGACTCTAATTATTGCAAGACTAACTGTTCAATATTATAATAAACCATTATCTAACATTCAATTTTAAATAAATTGTGTTTTATGATTGTATAATCCTTATAATTCCATGATGTATAACAATGTATAACATGAACTCTTAATGATAAAATTTATGTACAAGGTTTTATTAACTCATGAATGCATTGATTATCATGATGTAGGAAGTTAATGGTGTATGATGAAAACGTTTTAATGGAGAATAAACTCTATGATTGCAGAAGTTAGAAGGATGTATTACAAGTTGTATTTTTATTAGTCAATTCTTTATTTAAACTAATAAGTTGAATAATTGTAGTTATTGTTTACATTAGCATGATGTATGCGTGATTACCTGAAAGACCCCGGAAGGTATATCACTTCTCACATCAGGGATTTTATTTTAATGAATGATTGATTAAATAGCCTGCCTGGAATTTAAATATAATTGCGTCTCAATTTTTTTATTGCTAGATAGATTGTGTATGTCATCTCCCTTGCGCGCTTGTAAATTTAAGGTTGATTGAAGTAATGTCTAAATGTTTAGATTTATCTGGTTGTGTGCAGTGAAAGGCCACTAATGATCGACCATTGTTTGTTTATTTGTGCGCCATGAAAATTTTTGAATCAATGATTGCTAATTCTTT
Source organism: Picea sitchensis (assembly GCA_010110895.2). Classification (NCBI taxonomy): domain Eukaryota; kingdom Viridiplantae; phylum Streptophyta; class Pinopsida; order Pinales; family Pinaceae; genus Picea; species Picea sitchensis. Next base: position 10,879 of record SNQJ01S0142044.1, read on the forward strand.
CTCGCATTGAAGGTTCATGCTACTTGTGTCATTTATGTTGGTTGTGTTGGGTTGGTCTGATGATTTTCCATAGCTTATTAGGCTTTGTATTTCTTGTGTCGAGCGAGATGTAGACACCTCCTTGTTCCTCAGAACAGTCGCCATCCTTGAGACCTTAAATGGTCAAAATCGATGGGAACTTGGGCTTCAGCGATTCTTATGTGTCCTGGAGGTCCTAACCTTGCAAGGTAGGATAGGCGGGTAGTCGTTTTTATTTTTTTCTAATTGATTTTTATATGTTTCCTCCAGCTGCATGATGTGCTAGTATGTTAGGTCGTTATGTTCTCTTTTTTTTGAATTGTGTGTGTTATGTTCATCTTTGAGTTGTGTTGATTGACTATTTGTCATTGTTACTTTCCTGCTTGATAAAAAAAAATGCACTTGTTATGTGTCACATATTTTTGTAATGAGGGGGGTCGTTACATATGGTATCAAAGTTGGTTCGACCCGCGACTTGGGATCACTACGGCTTCCATTTATTAGATACTTGATTATAAAATGTCGCTAATTAAATTGATTTGTATTTGTGCAGGTAATTATGGTTAGAGGACACCGTGGAGGCATACGACAGGGTGCTATGGGAGGAGGCGCGACACCCCCAACAACATCCATGCCCGAGGGGTCTGACCCTCAGGAAGGTGAACAGGTTGTCGGGCAGGAATAGATAGTTGTGGGTGATGTGGTTGGGTTGATGAGGTCCTTTCAAAGGATGTTTGAGGCATTGATCATTCGTTTGGATAGAGATGAGGCTAGGGCACTGGCACCTCCTAAGGGTCCATCACACACCCCAGTCGGTACTGGTAGCATTCACTGCGAACTCAATAAGGTCAAGTTTCCCAAGTTCTTTGGTGCCCCAGACGACGCAGCCACTGAGGTATGGTTGGAGAATATTGTGATGTGCTTTGCACTTTGCGACTATACCTCCAACATGAAGGTATGCATGGCGGCCTTTCAACTGAAGGGGAGGGCTCTTCTATGGTGGAAGACACTCCTACGTAATTGAACATGGTTGTCGAAGATGTGTCATGGGAAATTTTCAAGGAACGATTCTGAGAGAGGTATCTATCTGAGGAATTCATTGAGCGTCAGCTCAATGAGTTCAATGCTTTGCGACAGGGTGGTCATACGATGCCCGAGTACGAGGCCCATTTTATGGAGTTGCTTCGATATGCTCCGCACCTGAATACCGAGAAACTTAAGGTCAACAAGTTCGTGTTCAGCCTTAATGTCAGCATTCGTTCAAAGGTGAGGATTTTGATGCCTCAAACCTTGCATGATGTTTTCTAGAAGGCCCTCATAGCAGAGGAGGCACTTATCAATGGGGGTCAAAGCAGGACTACAGCAAGACCAACGGGACAGGTGTCATCTGGTGCGCAGTAGTATTATACACTAGCTAGACTTTCACCAGGATATCGTGGCACCCAGAGAGGATCCACTTTCACTACACCTCGATGATCAATGCCTCAGCAGCGGACTCCTTACATAGGACCACAACACCAACAGCAGTGTCGACTGCAACAACAGTAGTTTAGGCCTGTTCAGCAGAACATACTAGGGTTCCAGGACAGTGGGCTATCAACTTCTACTTCAGGTACCCGGAGTACTGGACCAACGAAAGGGTGTTGGACATGTGGAGAGACACATTACCAGCATGATTTCTCAGTTGAGAGGACCAGAGCATCTGGATCAGTCAGACCCACTACCGTGGGATATTTGGGCAAGACCCATCGAATTCATGTAGTGATGAATAACCACGAGGAAGAGCACTAGTAGACTGTGCTCGAGACATCAAGTATCGTCGCTGACCAGGCCCTTAGTATTTTTATAGATCCAGGTGCTACAGAGAGCTTTATTTCTAGTGTAGCGCTAAAAAGAATTAAGGTAAAGGTAGTTGAACAAGATTAGTTTATCTTTGTAGAAATGGATTTGGGAGCCAAACAAAAGGTTGGAGGGAAGGTTGCGGGCTGTAGCCGTAACCTAGGATGTTTTGTCACAAGGGACAACCTGTATGTCATGATCTTAGGGTATTATGACGTCGTGATCGATATCAACTAGTTGGAATTGCATGAGGCGATACTCAAACATAAGACGAAATAGTTGAGCTTGGTCGATGACAAGGGACAAAGACGCATGATTGTAGGTCGAAACCAAGGAGTCTCCTTAGGGTTCGTCTCTTTACTACAGCTATGGAAGAGCATACACAAGGGATGCAAGCTATATGCGATACTTGTGTTAATCGAAAAGGGCGTGGCGGAAGGCCTAGAAAACCTTTCGATAGTGAGAGAGTTTGCGGATGTCTTCCTAGAGGAATTGTAAGTATTACCTCCTAAGAGGGAATTGGAATTTACCATCAACCTAAAACTAGGAACTGAACCGATAGCGAGAATGATGTATCAGATGTCTACCCCTAAGTTGCAGGAGTTGAAAATGCAACTAAAGGAGTTGTTGGATCTAGGACTTATATGTCCAAGTGTGTCACCGTGGGGTGTGCCTGTTATTTTCATAAGGAAGAAGGATGGGTCGTGGAGACTCTACATCAACTACCGTCAATTGAACAAGGGAACGATCAAGAACCAATATCCGTTACCAAGGATTGAAGATCTGTTTGAACAGATGAAAGGCACGACGATGTTTTAGAAGATCGACTTGAGATTAGGGTATCACCAGTTGTGGATCAAGGAGGGCGACATCCCTAAGACCACCTTTAAGATGAGGTTTGGACATTAGAGTTTATTGTTTTACCGTTTGGACTGACAAACGCCCCTAGGGTATTTATGAGCTTGATGAACAGAGTGTTCTGCTAATACTTGGACAAGTTCATCCACGTATTCATTGACGATATTTTGATATATTATCAGACGATGGAGGAGCATGACGAGCACTTGCGCTTCGTACTACAGTGTCTATGAGAATTTTTTTGGGGGGAAACTGTCTAAATGCTTGTTTTATCAATCGAAGATTCATTACTTAGGGAATGTCATCTCTGATGAAGGTATCGTTGTGATCCAATAAAGGTCGAGGCTATTATGGAATGGCCTACACCGACAATTTCCCAAAAGTGCATAGCTTCATGGGTTTAGTGGGATACTATCGATGGTTCGTCGAGGGTTTTTTGAAGATAGCAAATCCGATTATGGAATTGCAGTAGAAGAATAAGAAGTTTGTTTGAACCTAGAAATGCATGGAAGCATTTCAGAGGCTCAAGGAGTTGTTGACGACAACACCGATACTAAATTTACCTAACATGGATGATGATTTCTCGGTATGCACTGATGCATCCAAGGAAGGCTTAGGCAGAGTCTTGATGCAAGACGGTCAAGTGATCACTTACATCTCAAGAAAGTTGAGAAGGCATGAGGAGAACTATGCGACGCATGATTTGGAGCTATTAGCCATTGTTTATGCCTTGAGAGTATGGAGACACTACCTTATTGGACAAAAATTTGAACTAAAAATGGACCACTATGGTTTACAACACATCTTTATGCAAAGCGACTTGAATGCACAACAACGACGTTGGTTATAATTGCTTAGAGAGTACGATTTCGAGATTACTTACATAAAAGGAACAATGAACAGAGTGGCTGATGCATTGAGTCAGAGACCAGGCATATTTTCGGTGATGCCTCTTCAGACAAATCTACATGAAAAGATTCTAACTTTACAGCACGACGATGATTGGTACAAAGAGGTCCAGGATTTTATCAGACAAAACACAATGATGGTACCAAAATTTGAGGGATTTACTGTGGAAACGATGGATTATTGATATTTAATAATCAAATTTATGTGTCTCCCAATGATGAGTTGAGGATTTTGATATTAAATGAGGCTCATAGAGCAGTGTACATGGCTCATCCCGGAGTCACGAAGATGAGGGCAGACCTTAAACCCTTATTCTTGTGGAAAGGAATGAAGGAAGACATAGTCAACTATGTGGCAAGATGTCTAGAATTTCAACAGGGGAAGGATAAACATAGACATCCGACAGGATTACTACAACCACACACTATTCTGGAATCAAAATGGGAGGTCATTTCGATGGATTTCATTGTTGGATTTCCACTGATGATAAGGAGAAACAACTCGATTTTTGTAGTAGTTGACACTCTAACAAAGAGTGCTCATTTTATTCCTGTGCGTATGACACATTAGGCACCTGACATAGCTAGAGTTTTCATCAACGAGATAGTGAGGTTGCATGGTGTTCCTAAGAGGATTATATCTGATCGAGGATCGGTGTTTACAGGATGATTTTGGACTAGTTTCCAAGAGGCCTTGGGAACCCAACTTAAATTTAGTATCGTATATCACTCGAAGAAAGATGGACAAACCAAGAGAACGAAACACGTCTTGGAGGATATGTTGTGTATGTACGTGATGGACCAATAGAAGTGTTGGGAAGAATTCTTGCCACTGGTAGAATTTTCATATAGCAACAATTATCAAAGCACCATTAAGATGGTGCCTTTCGAGTTTCTTTACGGGCGACCGTGTCGGATGCCTTGAGTTGGGATCAGCTTGAGGATAGGGTCCTAGTGGGACCAAAAGCGATCCAAGAAATGTAAGACCAAATGGAAACCATAAGACAAAGGATAAAATAAGTGCATGATCGACAAAAGAGTTATGTCGATGTGCATCATGTCGATCGTACTTATGAAGTTGGCAATCGAGTCTTCTTACGAGTGAAACTGCATAAGAGTTCGATCAAGTTTCGAAAGGGTGCTAAAATCTCTCCTAGGTTCATGGGACCTTTTGAGGTTGTGGAAAGAAAGGTTCCCATGGCCTATCGACTATCCTTGCCTGATTCTTTGAGGCGTATGCACGATGTTTTTCACGTATCTGTTTTGAGACATTATGTTAGTGATCCTACACATGTTATTGACATGAGTTCCTTGCAGGTATCGGACGAGGTTGCACCCATGGCAGAGCCAATCCACATTTTGGACCATTGAATTCGACAAATAGGGCGTCAAACAATAGATCATGTCAAGGTCCAATGGGACAACTATAGTCTACACTCGGCGACCTGGGAGGACGCATGTGTAATGCGTCAGCAATTTCCATTTTTGTTTGATAGCTAGACATATGATATTGTGATACACTTTATTTCGACAGTTTCATACTGTGAAACTTTAGGACGAAGTTTAAAACAAGAGGGGGTGTATGTAACATCTTGCTCTTGTGCACACTGATCAGAATTATTCTTTGAGGACACTTGCGTGCAAGTTATCCGGTTCATTATACGATTGGTTGTTTTGATTATGATTATGAGATGTTGTGGATCTGATGATATGTTATTTTTCTATATTTATATCAACAGGTGCTATTGACTAGTTTCTCTTGAGTGTGTAGGATTCTGGATGTTAGAGGATAATGATGGCATCGATGGATCTCCTTGGACTCTGGATCGAGTCAGGGAGTGGACTGTTATGGTTTGAATGTTTTTGATATTATAGATGTGACATATGACTAGATATTATGATGTTGATTGTTATAGCTGACATGTTTTGTTGATGGATGCAGGATGACGATAGATTTCCAACCAGACTCACATTTGGAATAAAGGGGTCACGCACGACAACCAGAGACATTGAGGGAGAGGTGTGGCAGCAACGCTTCCACATCCTACTAGCACTCCTATCATGGCTCGAACTGTAGGTTAACAATTACCTAGTTCGAGAGATCCACGATGCCGAGAGGGAAGACTGTGACGGTCGCTCACGATGATTCTAAGGGGCGCACAATAAGGCATGGTCCTTATTACTTAGAGGCCCTTAGTCTCCCACAAGGTCACCTGACAGAGTATTGACTCCAGGGGTTTGAATTCTACCAAATTCAGTCAAGAGGCTAGTGGCACCCTTGGAGCACGTAGTGCGTCTTGAAGGGCACGTCACGCAATTAAAACCAGAATGTAGGTGAGTGTCACCCTTGGAGCATGTAGTGCGTCCTGAAGGGCACATCGTGATTTTAAATATGGTAATTTAATAAACCTAATACCTAGAAAACTATGCCTCCTTAGGACCTGACCATACTTAAAATGAATGATGGTATGAGTGAAGCTTAATAACAAATTGTTTCCTTAAGAACTGTCGCCAAGCCTAGTGAATTTAAAACCTAGGTCTAAGTAGAATATGTGAGCTAAATGGACATGTAACAAGAAGGGGGTTAAAAAAATTCAAGCATTAATAATTAAAGTAAAAAATTTAATGAAGGTTTAATTATTAAAAGGGGTAAATGGTTGTTTTTGTCTAAACTTGCTAATTCTGAACTTAGTTAAAAAAGGGGAAACTTAAAGAAAAAGGGGAATGTCTAACTTAGTAGGGAATCTAGCCTATGGAACTTTATTTTTGTGAACTCAAATAGGCTTTAAGTAAGGTGTAAGTCATTTAAGAAATGTAAGGGAATAAAGGGACACCGAGGAGCGTTTTTAGGAAAGCTTTTAGGTGGGTGAGGGAAATAAGAAAATTTAATTAATTAATAAATTGATTTTCTTGTGCAACTAAGGGATCAGGTGACATGTGTATAGGGGAGGTTTGTCCTAATTAAATTTAATAAAAAGAATCTAATCAGGGTTTGGGAAACTAATCACTAAGGAAACTCTATAAAAAAGATGGCGGAAGAGGAGTATGGATCATGTCTAGTTTGCATAAGGTTACGCTGCCGTAATTTTATCTTGAATGAATTTCTCTTGTGGGAGTTGGGATACCCATCTCGGGTAACGAATGGTAGCTCAACCTTGCGAGGTGAGATGGGAGCTAGAATTCTCTGGTATTGTGTGCATGGCCCCTTTGTGGCTTGGGGCGCTCAGAGGGAAGAAGAGTACCCCTAGCATTGGCTGGGAGGTACCGGTGAGGTCTCAGCGGTTGGCAAGCGGGAGTTGGACAGAGCACGTGCGTGGGACAATGACTTCGTATCATCCGCCTATGGTTACGGTACACCTTAATTTTCAGTTGTATTTTAGTTAGAATTAGTATTAGATATATGTTTGTCGAATTCGATAATTATATGTTATGGTGGGCGAGATCGCATGTTCTGGATAATTGGGATTGATCTTGATGGTTGGGTTCTCCCTTCTACCTTTGTGTCATGGGATATATTGACTTTGCGCCTTGGTTTTGAGTGTTTAGATGCATCCGTGTTTTCTTGCTCGCCATGCCTAAGTTGTTGCCTGGGGTTTTGTTGGTTTGCGCCATAAATTTTGAAGCCCGACGTTTTCCTTTATTTTTGTTGTTTTACACTCAGACTTTATTGCACCAAGAACCTAGCGCAGCCCCTCCCTTTTACCTCAAGCACCTCTCTGCATTTTTTTATATTACCTTCACCTTACTCGTAATTCACCCAGCAAGTGAATGGCCCCCTAAATTCATTGTTTCATTGACCATAGCCTCAGAATTTTGAGTGCATCTATGCGTTAATAGATCTAGATGAAGTTCGGTGTTGTTCTTTTACTCTGGAATAAAAAAAGGGTTTATAAAAATAAAAGTAAGGCCTATGTTTTTTTTAAATCTTTGTTGTATTGCGATTCGATGTTGGCTGTGTATTTTGTTTTTCTTTCATGGAGTTTGTCTGATCTTCTCATGGCCAAAATGAGCGCAGGACCCAAACCCCTGGCCTGGGTTTTTATAATCCTTGTTGGAATGCGTGAGGGGGATTCAATCATTGGTCTGCGTATTGTTGATTATGTAATTTTTACTTCACTCTCAGCGCTTGCTTGCCCAAATTTGTTCATCCTGTAGACTCCTCCCCATCCTTCATCACTACCCTAGTCCTATTTAATTTCTGAGCATTTGTTTCGAGGGAGACACGTTGCGTGTAGGCTTTTCCTTTAGCCAAGGCACTAAACTTGGATGCATAGCTTTGTTGCATGTTGAATAAAATAGTTTACTTGGGTGCTCTTGAGCTTTGATTGACTAGTGGAGAGTGTGCCTTGGGCCCACCTTTTCTTTAAAAACCTGCAATTAAACACGAGACCAAGAGATCACCATGTTCCAGCGATTTGGCAGAACAAAGTTGCCAACCAACTCTTGATTTTTCTCCAAAATAAATTTGCCCATTAATTGATTTCCTGTATACATTTACGCTCCCAAACATTTAGCTAAACGCAGATAACAATAGAGTGTATTGTACAACTATGCGTGGCACTGTTAGTTTTTGGTAGTTTCCATGTTGAGTGAAAACAAGTTATTTCGGCGTTGTGTGTTAGGAGTGGCATCGATTTATTATGGCAGTGATTTATTATCATAGCATTGGAAAAATAAATGGAGGTATATAATATTCCACAATTCAGATTATGTCAGTCATAAATAATTGAATTCAAGTTAGAAGGATGTATTACAAGTTGTAGTTTTATTAGTCAATTCTTTATTTAAACTGCCAAGTTGAATAATTGTAGTTATTGTTGACATTGACATGATGTATGCATGATTACCTGAAAGATCCCGGAAGGTATATCACTTCTCATGCCTCGGATTTTATTTTAATGAATGATTGATTAAATAGCACGCCTGGAATTTAAATAGAACTGTGCCTCAAGTTTGTTATTGCCAGATAGATTGTGTATGTCATCTCCCTTGTGCGCTTGTAAATTTAAGTTTGATTGAAGTAATGTCTAAATGTTTATATTTATCTGGTTGTGCACCATGAAAGGCCACTAATGATCGGTTGTTGTTTGTTTATTTATGCACCATGCAAAATGTAGAATCAATGATTGTTAATTCTCGCTCGCATTGAAGGTTCATGTTACTTGTGTCGTTGATGTTGGTTGCGTTGGGTTGGTCTGATGATTGTATTTAGCTTATTAGGCTTTGTCTTGCTTATGTCGGGCAGGATGTAGACACCTCCTTGTTCCTCAAAATAGTTTCTAGCCTTGAGACCTTAAATGGTCAAAATCGATGGGAACCTGGGCTTGAGCGTTGCTTATGTGTCATGGAGGTCCTAACCTTTGAGGGTAGTACGGGTGGGTAGTCGTTTTTATTTTTGTCTGATTGATTTTCGTATGTTGCCTCTAGCTGCATGATTTGCTAGTATGCTAGGTCGTTTTGTTGTCTGTTTCCTAAATTGCGTGTGTTGTGTTCGTCGTCGAGTTGCGTTGATTGACTGTTTGTCATTGTTACTTTCCTTCTTAAAAAAAAAAATTTGCACTTGTTATGCGTCACATGTTGTCGTAACAATGGGGGTCGTTACAAGCATAGATATACATAATTGTGTACACAGATAAGAAACAAGAATAAAAATAAAATCTAAACAATATCATTAAGATACACATGTGAGATTGAAATCAGAAATATGATTTTTATATTAAATTTATTCTGGGATACAAAGCATAACTCTCTTTACAAACCCCTGTGAGGGTGGGACCAAAGTCAAATTTAGAAGTCTTCTATGGGCACCATACAAAAAGACTCTGACAACAAAATAAAACTGAAGCTAAAGATCTGGATCAGCTTGCCATAAAAATGTTGTCACTTGTCTCTGCAAAATATTATTTATGAGTCATGAAATCTAATCCATAAACAAACAAGAACACACAAAATGCCAAAGATAAATCATACACCTTTAGAAACAAGTTGTTGAATGATATGATTCAGTTTTGATTCATGTTGCCTTCAATAAGACCCTGTTGTCATCAAGATGGTTTAGCTTTCTAGTAAACTCTAAATGAATGAAGAAAAATAATTATCTCAGAAGTATAGAGCAAACCTTATATAATAAGTTATTCTTTTGTTCTCCTCCTCCTGTTGTCTCTTCAATTGATTGAGTTTTTATTCTTTCTCAGTAAGTTATGGTAGTTCAACTAACTTTCTTTTGTTAAGATTAATTAGCTTAAATAATTAGTTGAGACAAATAAATAATAATATATATAGATAAGGGTCTATTTAAATAATAACTAAATAGGTGGGACCCCTTGTCACTCCCATTTTCAATTCTTTAATAATCATCAAAACATGAAGTATAATACCCAAAACATTCAATTCAAACATATGCCTTGTAACTCCCATCCTCATATTAATAGACAAATATTTTAATATAAAAAAAAAACATGACTATATCCAAAAATAGCATTATATCCATGTCCAAAATTTTATGATATCAAATAAAAATTTTGTCCTCAAAATAAAATTTATTCTCTCTTACTTGAATGCATTGGAAGCTTTTGCGAAGCATTTGATTTATTCTGTTCATGTTGAATACCAATACAGATTTTGTTGTTTGCTCAATTGTTATAGGATTTGTGTTTAAGTATTTATTTCTTGTTTCTAAATGATATTTGAGATCAGGAGTCTTCTATGTAAGTGAACATATTGTAATCTTGCAGTTTGCTTTTCTTCTGTTTAAATATCCTTATCTAGCTGATCAGGGTGATTGTCATTAACTAACTAAATGTGGTGGAAACCTGACTTTGTAACCAAAATTTTATGTTTCCTAATTCATCCACTTCTTGACCCATAAAACAACCTATAAACCCAAAAATACCTACAAACATAAACCATTGCAGTAACTAAGGTGCCTTAGCTTTCCATTAGAAGTTAGGGACAACTTTAGGGACTAACACCTACTATCAAGACAAATGCCCGAAGTAATAATAGTGAATGCTCCTGCGGAAAATACAATTATTCAACATGGCAAGGACTAGCTGTTATGCAACTATCACACTTGTTTTATCAATTTACAATGTAGTGAGCAAATTAAAATTAAAGTATGCCCACCATCTATTTATATATGTTTACATAAAATATAATTTATATAGTGTTGTTGTTGCTCCATCTCTTCCATCAATGTATGGATTGTTATCATGTTTTTATAGATAAAATGGTTGGTGTTGAATTGAAAGCATGGATTGGGGTTGTAATATTCTTACAAGTTGTAGACATAGTATTTTATTTCATGGTCCTTTATTTACCAGTGGAAAATAACATATTTTGCAAGAATATTGGTTGGATATGAGTCTAGAATGACAAACATTGTGCCTCATGTAATTCTAGATTTCAAGAATTTTCTTGGTTAGAAGGGTTGTTGGAGCAACTAGATCTGTTGATGGAGTTTATCCACTTGCAACAATTATTTATTTATTTTTAAATAATTGTCACACAATGACCACAATATTAAAATTTGAGATTAAGAAAAGAATTGAGATGTCGTACTAGCAGTATGAATTTATCATTTCATCAAAGTTTCTTTTTAAAATACTTAACAATATGTCAATATGTCCATGTGGCTTGATGGCAGGGTAAGCACTTTAGAAGATGAAAAGATATATTTCTCTGAGAAAACTAAAATTAAAGTATGCCCACCATCTATTTGTATATGTTTACATAAAATAAAATTTATATAGTGTTGTTGGTGCTCCATCTCTTCCATCAAAGTATATGTTATCACGTTTGTATAGATAAAATGGTTGGTGTTGACTTAAAAGCATAGATTGGGGTTATAATATTCTTGCAAGTTTTAGAAATATTATGGTTGGTGTTAAGGTTGGATTGGGGTTATAATATTCTTGCAAGTTGTAGACATAGTATTTTATTTCACGGTCCTTTATTTACCAGTGGAAAATAACAAATTTTGCAAGAATATTGGTTGGATATGAGTCTATCATGATGGACATTGTGCCTCGCATAATTCTAGATTTTGATATTTTTCAGGGTTAAAAGGGTTGTTGGAGCAACTAGCTCTGTTGATGGAGTTTATCCACTTGCAACTTATTATTTATTTATTTTTAAATAATTGTCACACAACGACCACAATATTGAAATTTGAGATTAAGAAAAGAATCGAGATGTTGTACTAGTAGTATGAATTTATCATTTCATCAAAGTTTTTTTTCTTAAGAATTAACAATATGTCAATATGTCCATGTGGCTTGATGACAGGATAAGCACGTTAGAATATGAAAAGACATATTTCATGTTGGTACTATATTATTAGTGGTGGATTTTGTTGACAACTACACCTTTCAATTATAAAATGAGATTCAAAGTCAATATTATCATTTAGAGAAAATGACTCTAATGGTCCATATTATGTATAAACATGGGCTAGGTAATAGCAAAGACGAAAGAGTTATACTGAAAGAGTGTCACTCCTATACACGTGAGAATAGGCGTTATAAATTTGCTTATGTACAACATTGCTTTCCACTATTCTATGGTCACTTGGAGGAGAATAATATATGCACATCAATTGACATTGGATTTGGTCAAATGGTTGTGAGGGATAATTAAAAAATGTCATTTCATTTCAATGGTAGTGAGGGCTAGTTCAAAAATGTCGATGTATTTCAATGGTTGTGTTTGTTACAAAAAAAATACAAGGTACCATATATTTTGAATTATTTTAAGAGTAGGCATGAGAAAGGGGAGCATGACAGAGCTGGTGCATTAATCAAAACCACATTATGTAGGGAAGAATTGAAGTTTATGAAAAATTCCTCTATTTGAGATTCAAAATCTATAGTTGAATAATTTTATTTAGTAATGGTAGAGGGAACAAGAAGGTGAGAAGAACTGAAAATAAAAGGACATGTACATAGATATTTTGGGAGGTGCTCAATGTAAAGTAGTGATATACATATAAATGAATTTTTTTTTATGGCACCAATAAATTTCATTCATTTTGAACTTCTGAAAGAAGATGAAGGCCCATCAATAAGGACAACAGTGTTTTTCAACACTGCTATGAAACAAATTCCCGTAAAGAAGAAAATGTCACTTTTCAAACTTAATTGTATTACTTGTCTCACATTGCCCAACTTCCCTAACTCTTTTTGATAATGTTCCATGTATTACTCATTGTTATTATAATTTTAGAAGATGCTCCATGCTAATATTTGGTATCGATTGTGTGCATGCTTCTTTATCACAGTGTTTTAAGTATTAGGTTCATAACAATACATCTGTGGGAATTTAAATGATTTTTAGCCTTTATCTCCAACATGTAGCAATAAAATATCTTTTAATAAGCACTATAATTATAATGTGTACTTTAAAATCAATGTAGACATGAAATTGACATATCTTTAGGTTCCTAACTTAGAGGAAGTATTTAATAATACCTAAGCCATGTAACTTTTGTCGGTTGTTAAAGATATGAGTTGATTTCATGAAGGCCCTTTATATTGTCATTCTTGCCTGTAAAAATTTATTGAGACCCTTTTCTAATCTTCCACAAAATAAAGTAGAGGGGATGCAACAAGAATGATATGGTAAATATGTCGTAAAAATAATCTTCATGTGAACTTATTATATAAATAATCTTCTTTCACCCTTTACACACACGCTACTAAATATTTCGAGAAGATGCTTAGAGATAAAACAAAATTTCCAAGTACCGAATCATAGCTAGATTGAATCAAAGAATAGTTAAATGAGATCAAGATGTTAGGTATGGGTTTTGGCTTTATCTATAACATTGTGTTTTGGAAAATTGAAGAAATATAAAAGATGTTTAGGTAATCCATAATGTTTACCCAAAAAGTTTGATCTTCCCAAATTATTAAAAAAGAATCATCATCAAAATGGTCATTGACTAGTTGTCCCACTTCATTCTCATTTCCTTTAGTTAAACCCATTTTCTCTTCCATACATATAAAATATACTAGGCCCAACCAATGAAACATATATATCCTTGACCAAAGAAAAGCCAGTTGTAATTAATTAAAAGAACCCAATGTTTTTATATATTTTTTTTAATAAAAAGAGAGTTTATTCATTGATGATGAATGTGAGATGAAAATATAAAACTTTAACCATTACCAAAATAAAAATTCATTCCATCCTAACATAATCTTTTTCCAAATTTATTTTTAAAAATAATGAATTGCC
>SNQJ01S0142045.1:9163-20045 GCA_010110895.2 Picea sitchensis
GATGCTCGAGGCCGAGGAGGAGGCCAAGGAGAGCCTCTTTGCGATCGTCCTCTTTGTCGCGACATAATTTGAAAGCGGAAAATGACTAGGTGTTCCAGGCGAATGCAGAGAGCTTGGGGATGGTCGAGGCCTGTGAGCACCATGAAAATCCAGTTAGAACCAGGCCAGGGCAGCGGAGGAATGTGGGAGTCAGTCCGTGAGAGAGAAAGAGGAGCAAAGGTAGATGGAGAAGCCATCAAACAATTCGTAATGGAGGTCGGAAGCATCAAAATTAATGCTGCTACAATCGACATGAAGGCTAGTTAATGCAGGGTAGAGGCGACGGTCATTGGCACGAGCTGATCACATGGCGCTCTGCCCTGCTGGCCTACCCACACTCCCTCTTTGCGCCAGTTGTCATGCACTAGCACCCCATCTGAGGGTACATTATTAAAGTAATAATACATTAATAAATTATTAATACATTAATATATTTATTGAAAATTAGCGTGGTTGAATATGGCTGACCATGATCATAATTTCTTATGGTCATGATTATGATTAATACATTAAAATATTAATATTAATACATTAAATAATTAATAAAGTGATAAAGTAATACATTAATAATACTTTAATAATAAAGTAGTGATACATTGACTTTTAATACAATAATAAAGTATTAATACATTAATGTATAGTGTAACATATTAAATTATTAATACATCAATAATACACTATAACAATAATAATACATTAATAAATGCATTTTAAAAGTATTAATACCTTAATAAATACATTATTAAAGAAGTAATATATTAATACCTTAATTGACAATGAATATGGTTGACCATGACCATGGTTTATAATGGTTGACCACAACCATGGTTAAATTTGGTAGATGTTGGCTAGCTTTGGAAAGGAAAGGTTGCTTATGGTTGATCGTGGTTTTCCTTCACCATGGTTGAGTGTGGTTGACCATGACCATGGTTGGCTATGGTTGGTTGGAGTTTATTATGGTTGACCATGCCCATGGCTAACCTTCATTGACCATGTGGATCTGATTATAGTGGGCCATCTTGATTATGTTTAACCATAGTATACTATGGAACAACTGCATGGCAATGTCGATCATGTTTTGTTCGACACATTGTGACATCGGTTTTTGTTCGTCACATTGTGACATCAAATTTTCTTTGTCAAATGACATCATAAGTTTATGTTTATCAAATTACCCTGATGAGTTTTTGTTTCTCACATTATGGTGTTGGAATAGGTTTGTCAGAGTTTGATAGTGGGTTATGTTCGTCACATTGCGACATCGAGAAATGTTCGTCTCATTGCAATATCGATCTATGTTTGTCACATTGGCACACTAGGTTGTGTACATCACATTGTGACAATGGGTTGTGTTCATCCCATTAAAAATTTTGGAAATGCCTATCACATTGCAACATCAGAATATGTGCACCACATTGCAATGTGAAGATATATTCGTCGCATTGGTATGATAGGGCCATGTTCGTCACATTGCTATAGCAAGGTTATGTTTGTCATATAGGGACGTCTATAAATGTTTGTCACATTGCAATGTATGTATATGTTCGTTACCATGTGACGTTACTATGTTTGGTAGATTGCAACGCTACTATGATTGGAACATTGCAACATTTGGAAATATTTATCACATTGTGACTTCCATATATTTTGTCACATTACGACGACTAGATATGTGTGTCACATTCTAATGTTACTATGTTTGGTTGATCGCAACGTTACTATATTCAATAGATTAAAAGAGAAATAATATAGCAGAAATAAAATAATAAAATAAATATTAAATAACAATTATTTATAAAATAGAAAATAATATAGCAGAAATAAAATAATTTAAAACAAAATAAATACATTATTAAAATAATATTTAATAATGGAAAACAAATTTATAAATTATAAATAAATTTAGAAAAAAAAATAGTAATAACAAAGATACTAATAAAATTAATAATAATAATAAAAAAAAAACATTACATGTAATAATAACAAAGTAAAAAAAAATAAAGAAATTACTAATACATTAAGAATGCAAAAATATAAAAATAAAGTAACAAAATATTAATAATGTAAAAATACATTAATGTATTAATTAATTACTATCTTTATGCAATGCATAAGAAAATAATAATATAATATAATGTAATAAATATCTTAAGAGTAGAATCTATTAATAAATGTATAAATTAATATATTTTAAATTAATAGATTCCCAAAATATTGAAATAAGTTAATTGTATATAAATGAATATATAAAATATAAAATACTAAATACATAAAAACATTCATGCGATTTATATATAAAAGTATTAAAACATTAATCTATGTGTAAAGTATTAAATGTGAAAATAATTATCACATTAGTGTATTAGTGTAATGTAAAGTATAAATTGATTGATAGATTAATGATGTAATGTATTATTTAATTAATATTTTGATATATTATTAATTAATGAATAGTTAAAGTAAAAATATAGTAATAAAATAATACATTAAATTCTTTAATAAATACATTACTAAAATATTAATACACTAATAAAGTATTACATTAGTAATACATTAATAAAGTAGTGGTGCATTGACCTTAATGTATTTAGTAATACATTATTGTAATGTATAAATTAAAGAACTAATACATAAATTTATTATGTAACATATTGAATTATTATGAAGTTAATAATGTATTAATACATTAATTATACATTGAATGAATAATTAATGCATTATTAATATAACTCAACATTAATGATACATTAATAATGTAATGATATATTAATGTAATCTATAAATTAAATTATTAATTTAAATTAGTGTACAAAGTACCATATTAAATGATTAATACATTAATAATGTAATACTTTTTACTTAAATGTGGTTGTTGCTAGTTTATTAATTATTCAATACATTAATACCCTATTAGCTAATACATTGTTGAAGTATTAATACATTATTAAAGTAACAATACATTAATAAATTATTAATGCATTAATATATTTATTGAAAATTAGTGTGGTTGAATATGGCTGACCATGATCATAGTTTGTTATGGTCATGATTATGAATGACATTGATACATTAAAATATTAATATTAATACATTAAATAATAAATAAAGTGATGAAGTAATACATTAATAATACACTATAACAATAACAATACATTAATAAATGCATTTTAAAAACATTCATATCTCAATAAATACATTATTAAAGAAGTAATATATTAATGCCTTAATTGACAATGAATATGGTTGACCATGACCATGGTTTATAATGGTTGACCACAACCATGGTTAAATTTGGTAGATGTTGGTTGTCCTTGGAAAGGAAAGGTTGCTTATGGTTGATCATGGTTGTCCTTCACCATGGTTGAATGTGGTTGACCATGACCATGGTTGGCTATGGTTGGTCGGAGTTTATTATGGTTGACCATGCCCATGGCTAACCTTCGTTGACCATGTGGATCTGATTATAGTGGGCCATATTGATTATGTTTAACCATAGTATACTATGGAACTACTGGATTGCAATGTCGATCATGTTTTGTTTGACACATTGCAACATCAGTTTTTGTTCGTCACATTGTGACATGAAATTTTCTTCATCAAATGACATCATAAGTTTATGTTTATCAAATTACTCTGATGGGTTTTTGTTTCTCACATTATGGTGTTGGAATAGGTTTGTCACAGTTTGATAGTGGGTTATGTTCGTCACATCGCGATGTCGAGAAATGTTCGTCTTATTGCAATATCGGTCTATGTTTGTCACATTGGCACACTAGGTTGTGTACATCACATTGTGACAATGGGTTGTGTTCATCCCATTAAAACTTTTGGAAATGCCTATCACAATGCAACATCAGAATATGTGCACCACATTGCAACGTGAAGATATATTTGTTGCATTGGTATGATAGGGCCATGTTCGTCACATTGCTACAACAAGGTTATGTTCGTCATATAGGGACGTCTGTAAATGTATGTCACATTGCAATGTATGTATATGTTTGTTACCATGTGACGTTACTATGTTTGGTAGATTGCATCATTACTATGATCGAAACATTGCAACATTTGGAAATATTTATCACATTGTGACTTCCATATATTTTTGTCACATTACGACGACCAGATATGTGTGTCACATTTTGATGTTACTATGTTTGGTCGATCGCAACGTTACTATGTTCAACAGATTGTGACGTTTGTAAATGTTTGTCACATTGCGACGTCGACATATGTGCGTCACATTAAAATGTGAAGAAATGTTCGTCATATTGTGATGATAGGGTGATGGGTGACACATTGCGATGTTTGTTGATGTTTATCTCATTGCGATGACATGTCTATGTTCATCACATTGTGACATTAGTATGTTTGGTAGATTGCAACATTACTATGTTTGTTAGATTGTGACATTACTATGTTCATCGCATTGCAACGTTATATGTTTGTCCCTTATTGTGATATTACTATGTTTTGTAGATTGCAATGTTACTATGTTTGATACATTGCGATGTTAGGAAATGTTTGTCACATTGCGACATCGAGTTATGTGAGTCACATTGAAACATGAGGAAATGTTCGTCACAATGCGATGAGAGGGTGATCTGTGACACATTGCAATGTTTGTTTACGTTTGTCATAGTTTGATGTTGTGATCCACATTGTGATGATATACCCATGATCATCACATTGCGACGCCAATTTATGTTCATCAGATTTCCACATTATTAATGTCAACTGATTGTGACACATTACAACCTTACGATCCACATTATGACGACATGCCTATGTTCATCACATTGCGATATCAAGTTTTTTTCATGAGATTTCCATGTTACTATGTTGAGTAGATTGCAACATAACTATGTTCATCGGATTCCAACGCTACTTTGTTCATCAATGTGTGACATTACTATGTTTGACACAACAGAACATTACTATGTCCGTCACGTTGTAACGTCCAATTTTGTTCATCAGATTGCAAATTTGAGGGCATGTTCATCACATAACAAGGTTGGTTTTTGTTTGACACATTATGAAAAAGAAGTTTTAGCAAAGTTTTAAAAACAAATCTAACTAAGTACTTCTTTTGTGAAAAAGATTTTTTCTTAAATAAAATATCAATTATATAATGTATTTTTCTTGATATAAGATTCTCTTCATCATATAATTTTTTTTTTCTTGATATTATGTATTAATATATTTTGTAATAAAATGATAAATGTAATGTCTTTTTTGAATATAATAAATGTAATCAAATATTTATATAATATATATTTCTTGTTATAATAATAATGCTTTTTTCTTAAATCAAATATCAATAATTAATATTGATATTGTCTTTTTCTTAATAAAATGTACTAATATATTAATAATTAATATTAATAATGTTTTTTTCTTGTATAATATAATGAATAAGGTTTTTTGTTTCTCACATTATGACGAAGGCATTTTGTTTCTCAGATTATGGTGTTGGAATAGGTTTGTCACAGTTTGAAAGTGGGTTATGTTTGTGACATTGCGATGTCGGGAAATGTTTGTCTCATTTCAATATTGTTTTATGTTTGTCACATTGTTATAACAATTCTATGTTCTTCAGATTACGACGTCTGTAAATGTTCATGACATTTCAATGTCCCTATATGTTCGTCACATGGCAATTTTATTGTGTTTGGTAGATTGAAACGTCACTATGATTGACACATTGCGACGTTTGGAAATGTTTGTCAGATTGTGACTTTCATATATGTTCGTCACATTGAAATGCCCATATATGTTTGTGGCATTGTGACTTTACTATGTTTGGTCGATTGCAACGTTACTATGTTCGACATATTGAGATGTTTTCAAATGTTTGTCACATTGTGACGTCAGGATATGTCTGTCACATTTCAACGTGAGGGAATGTTGGTCGTATTGCGATGATAGGGCAATGTGTGAGATATTGCGACTTTACTATCCACATTATGATGACATGCTTATGTTTGTCACATTGTGACATTACTATGTTTGGTAGATTGCAACATTACTATGTTTGTCACATTGTGACATTACTATGTTTGGTAGATTGCAACATTACTATGTTTGTCACATTGTAACATTAATATGTTCGTCACATTGCAATGTTATATGTTCGTCTCTTATTGTGATGTTAGTATGTTTGGTAGATTGCAACATTACAATGTTTGGAACAATGCAATGTTAGGAAATGTTTGTCATGTTACGACGCCATGATATATTTGTCACATTACAACGTGGGGAAATTTTCGTCACATTGTGACGACAGGGTGATGTGTGATGCATTGATATGTCTCTTTATCTTTGTCACATTGTGATGTTAGGATCCAAATTCTGACAACATACCTATGTTCGTCACATTGTAACGCTAATTTATATTCATCAGATTGAGACGTTAATATGTTCAGCAGATTGCGACATATTGCGATGTCCCTATGTCCCTATATGTTCGTCACATTTCAATGTTATTGTTTTTGGTAGATTACAACGTCACTATGATCGACACATTGTGACGTTTGGAAATGTTTGTCAGATTGTGACTTTCATATATGTTCGTCACATTGTAGTGCCCATATATGTTTGTGACATTATGACTTTACTATGTTTGGTCGATTGCAATGTTACTATGTTCGACATATTGAGATGTTTACAAATGTTTGTCACATTGTGACGTTAGGATATGTCTGTCACATTTTAACGTGAGGAAATGTTCATCATATTGCAATGATAGGGTGATGTGTGAGATATTGTGACTTTACTATCCACATTATGATGACATGCCTATGTTTGTCACATTGTGACACTACTATGTTTGGTAGATTGCAACATTACTATGTTTGTCACATTGTAACATTAATATGTTCATCACACTGCAACGTTATATGTTCATCCCTTATTGTGATGTTAGTATGTTTGGTAGATTTCAACATTACAATTTATGATACAATGCAATGTTAGGAAATGTCATCGCGTTGCGATGTCGTGATATATTTGTCACATTACAGTGTGGGGAAATTTTCGTCACATTGCGACGACAAGGTGATGTGTGATGCATTGATACGTCTCTTTATCTCTGTCACATTGTGATGTTAGGATCCAAATTCTGACAACAAACCTATGTTCGTCACATTGTGACACTAATTTATATTCATCAGATTGAGACGTTAATATGTTTAGCAGATTGCAACATATTGCGACGTTACGATCCACATTTTGACGACATGCTTATGTTCATGACATTGCGATGCCAATTTTTGTTCATCACATTACTACGTTAGTATGTTCAACACATTGCAAAATAATTATTTTCATCAAATTCCAATGTTACAATGTTCATCACCATGCGGTGTTACTATGTTCGACACAATGCAACATTACTATGTTCGTCACGTTGTAACGTCCATTTTTCTCCATCATATTGCAATGTTTGGGGCATGTTCATTGCATGAAAAGGTTGGTTTGTGTTCGATGCATTATGAAAAGAAAGTTTTGGAAAAGATTTAAAAATATATATCTAACTAAGTGTTTCCTTTGAGTAAAAGACAAGAAATTTGAACTCATGTGATATATTACATAGAAAGAAACATATAATCATACTTTTTATAATGACATTGATAGAATATGATCTTGAAGTGTAAAATATATCTCTTCCAAATAAACACATATAAAATTAGAGCATGTATTTACGCATTCAACTTTTTGGTGTTGCAAATTGGAGTTGTGACAGAAACACAAAGGAAGATAATAAAATAAATTATGATTTATAGTAGTAAAACATTTAACTAAAATCCATTTATGACTAACTTTGATCGATATTGTGGTATCATTTTTGTGGATAGATTCATTGTATGAATCTTTTCCACAAATTACATGTTCATACAAGGGCACTCTAGGAGAAAGTACTTTTCATCTTCAACCATTTATTATTTCATATCATGATGTTGTCTTTGTATATGTTATTTTCTTTTTTTATTTTATAATCAAATACATTTTTTTAATTTTTTTATAATGAAATCTTTTATAAAGATATACAATATATTTATATCTTCTCATAATTTTAAAATATATTAATAGCAATCAATTATTAAATATTTGTTTTAAAATATAAAATATTATTTCTTTCTTGATATAATAAATGTAATAAATAATCAATATTAAATAATTAATATTAATTTGTAATTTTCTTGATATATAATTTTTTAGATATAATATATTTTTATTAATATTATGTATTAATGTAAATCAAATAATAAATTTAATATCTTTTCTTAAAATATAATAAATTTAATGAAATAAATATATAATAATTTTTTCTTATATTTTTCTTAAATAATAATATTTTTTATATATATTTTGTTTTTTAGTGTTAATATATTTTATAATTAAATAATAAATAAATGTAATGTTTTTTTATTTTGATATAATAAATATAATCAAATAAATTTTTTCCTTAAATATAATAAATTTAATTAAATAAATATATGATATATTTTTCTTATGTTTTTTTCTTAAATAATAATATTTTTTTATATAATTTTTTTTGAAATATAATAAATTTAATTAAATAAATATATAATATATTTTTCTTAAATAATAATATTTTTTTATTTTTTTCTTTCATATTAATATTATGTATTAATATATTTTACAATCAAATAATAAATATAATGTTTTTTTATTTTAATATAATAAATGTAATCAAATAAATATAAAATTATTTTAATGGAAGATTTCCTAATTAATCAATATTTGAAAACATTTTGGTCCATACAATACTTTTATAAAGACCTTATCCGCAGAGAGTAGTGTATACCAGTGTTTGGTGCCCAAAGATTTCAATGGGAGGCTCTCAAGTTTGTAACGCTTGTTTATAATTATAGCAGGGGATTTCTTTCTATAACAAGTTTTGTTTTTGCCGCATATATTAAAGAGTTATTTTATTTTCTATTTTAATGAGTTTTATTCTAAGTTATCTTGTTGTGTATATATTAAATAGTTTGCAACATCATCTATCCAGATTACAACAACCACGTTGCCAACACGATAATAAGTGTATGGTGATCTTGTCAAGTGGGTGGTACTATTGGCATTATTTTCCTTCGAGTGCAGATGACATGTGGCTCGTGTAACTGGGGTAGAAAAATGAAAACATTTAAAATTGCTTGGCAAATTGTGGTCCAGCGCCATGCAATAGGTCATGTGCATCTCTATGAGTTTATACAAATTATTACTATGATTGCAAACGTACAAATTACAAATGCAAGAAAACGTTCAAATTACAACTGCGATTGCAGACGTACAAGTTAGTGCCACAATTGCCATCGATATTGATGATAACTAAGAGACGAATATGAGGTGGTCAGTTTAGTTTTTTTTAATCAAATAAATGCATTATAATAGTTTTAAAAGCCACCGAGATGAGATGGAACATAGTTCCCTTTTCTTGCACTAGTAATAGTTTTAAAAGCTGCGGAGATGAGAGTAATAGTTTATAATAGTTTTAAAAGCCACTAAGAAGATATGGAACATAGATGCAATTTTCGCAATCCGAGGAATCATTTTCGATACTTTTAAAAGTCAGATAATATATAACAGAAGTAATTCGGGATACATGATAATACTATTTTTAATTTAATTTAGAATTTCAACTTTATGGTCTAATGTAAGGCTGTAATCCTAATCCTAGATCTAAGATAACCTATACGAAGTAAATAAAGCGATAATCTGTACAAGGTAAATAAATCTTGTGGATTCCAACCTGTTGGAATAATGTAGAAATGATAGGTAGATTGCTAGGGATTGGGTTGTTGTGTTCTGATTATATTTAGCATGGAGAGGTTTGAGATCCACACTTCATGAATCTAGGATTTGGTTTGTTATGACTATCTCCTCTATATATTGTACTTTGATTTCATTTGTGAATTGAATTGGTTTTCACCATTCCCTGAAGTGAGCGAGCCTTGAGTGCTCTGCTCCATTTTCCTCTCTGTCTTTAATTTAAGTTGGTATCAAAGCGTTCGATCCCTGTGCGTGGAGGAGAGAGTTCGCGCTGGAGATGTAAGTACGCGCTGAAGGAGAGGTCTACGCTCGTGAAGTGAGCCCGCGCTGTTGTGAGGAGCCCACACCAGACTCTGACTAAGGTAGTGCGGCCAGATATCAGTGCGCTGAGATACCAGTGTGTGGAGGAGCGTCGCGACTTCTGAGAAAGATGCAGATCGCTGCTGCTGGAGGTTGAAAGAGTCGCTGCCATGCACCACAAAGCCGATCCGTGCACCAGAGGGTGCACATTATTTTTTAAGTGTGTGAGCACTGTCTCACTTGTGGAATTGTGAGATCTTCGTTGTGTTTAAGTGTGCAAGTATTTTTCCAACTGCTGGAGGCATTTCGTGTGATTGAGCGTGAAGCATACGGGACTGGTGTTATTGAGATAATAGCAACAACACTGACAATTAATTAGTGTGGCTGCTGGAGGTTGCACTGTTGTTACTGCCGTTGTCGATTGATTCTCCCTGCGATTGCACCCGCAGACCTCCCCAGACAACATCGGCTCCGTGTACTACGTCTCTCTGCGATTCGGTTGGATCCTGTTTCGGCTGTTGCCGTGTAGATTTCTTCTCCAGACGTTGACCGTCGCTGCCTCCTGGCGCAGCCTACAAAAGACCAAGGTGTGCCGTCAATTTTTTTTCTGGAATTTTTTTTTTTGCTGATTAGTTTTGTATTCACCTCAGAGATCAGGTGAAATGGCCACCGCCCAACAACATTTGGCTGATACATATATCAATGAGGCTTCCAAATTGAATGGAGAGAACTACGTCAATTGGAAATT
>SNQJ01S0142045.1:20055-44199 GCA_010110895.2 Picea sitchensis
ATTTAAGTCAACCTACCTCCATTATGTTAATGAGGAGAAACATTAACCATGAAAAGAGATTGAGAATGAAAAAAAAATTCAAATGGTCTCAAGAGCAAAGGAACCAAATGCAAGGAATAACACAACGGGAAGGGGAAGGGGAAGGGAGATGTGCGTAGCATAATTAAAAAGGAACAGGTTCTGCGTTGATACATAACGCATGCTCTCCATTGATCCATAACGCACCACAGATACAAGAGAAAGAAAAAAAAATCAGACATATTAAAAAAAAACCAAAAATAACATATAACAAACAATGGCATGTAACATTTAATATGCAAAATCATGAGCCCTCGGAAAACGACCTGCTTCATTTTCTAGGCCCTTATCATCCGTTATATCGGGCCATTGAAACAATGGTTGAAGATGGAATGCAAAGCTAAAGTGACTTGCGAGATTAGTCCCTTTGTTCACAGACATTATTATGGACAGTCAAATCCTAAACCTAACCGCCTGGTCATGCATTTGCATCAAAACCTATTCGCCTAGCCATGCATATCCATGCTTGGAGCAATAGCGCTAATCAAGTGAGATTTTATTCATAAAATTTAAAACATGTCTCCCCAACCAATTTAAAGTTCAATCCGTAAAATTTAAAACTTAGTTGAAAGTTTCCTGGGTAGAGGAAGCATAGACCGACTAATCCACCCCTCTCCCTGGCATAGTGAAAAGGAGGATACAGTAAATGTTTCGACACATGGCGGTAAACAATAGAGAGGCTAATCCACTCCTCTCCGAGGCTCTCATGGCACAGTGAAAGGGCGGATACAAAGCGGATACAGTAAATGTTTCTTAAACATGGCCTATGAAACTGTCCATTGCTAAGAAAAAAATTTAAAAAATTAGGTTAATCCACTCCTCTCCTTGTTCTCCTCTCATATTGTGTTGGTTATGAAACGCGTGGATACATAAATGTATCCTGGTAACAACACATGGCCTATTGGTAAATGTATGAAACCGTAGAATTTATGAAACGGTTTGGTAAAAAATTAGGGTAATCCACTCCTCCTCCTCCTCTCTGCTCGCATATTTAGAGGGTTATGAAATGCTTGGATACATAAGTGTTTCCTGTTAACAACACATGGCGTTAAAACGTATGAAACCTCCCACTGGTAAAAAGTTAAAAAGTAGATGTGAAATGGTTGCTCTCCAAAAGGCGGATACATAAATGTTTCTTGAAACCGCTCATTGGTAAAACTTAAATCGTTGTTCTCCACTTCTCTCTAAGAGCCATGCTAAAGTTTGACATAATTACACATGGCATCATCACTGTAAATGTAAAATATTAATGTAAATGTAAATGTTAAAATAAAGTAATTTTCTGTGGATTTTCTTAATTATGGTTCGTGGCATTTGATAAGTTGATCTAGTAAATTTTTAATCATGTTATGTAAAAGTGAAAAAGTAAATATGATAAACTGCTGAATTGATAAATGCACGAGAAATAATTAGACAAATCTCATTCATCCATTTGAATATAAGACGAAGAATATGCTGACATCTTGAATTCCTTGTAATTAAAAAGATGATTAATCGAGCAAGTCCAATAAAGGGGACAACGTAATTAATCAATTATCAAACATCAACCAATCATATAATACAAATTTATATTTTAAAATTAAGAAATTATTTTTACAATCATATAATACAAATTTATATTTTAAAATTAAGAAATTATTTTTACTTCAAATTAATGAATGGTCAAACATCACCCAATCATATAATACAAATTTATATTCAAAATTAAAAAAATATACAAATTTATATACAAAATTAAGAAATTGTTTTGAAATGGTCAAACATAAGCCAATCATATAATACAAATTTATATTTCAAAATAAAAAAATATTATTTTATTTAATTTAGCATAATATATAAACCATATCCTGTGATTAATTTTATAAAAAAAAATAATAAATGACAAACTAAATAACTAGTTTGACTAAAAATCTATTACAAATTATTGTGTGTGCATTAAGTAGGCACAATAATACTAAAACAATAGAAGCGTGGTGAATCATATTCCCTTGCACTGTCCATGTGTATTTCTGGTATTCCCTTGCACGGTCCATGTGTTTCCATTCTCAACAAATCGTCTCCCAACTACATTGTCAACTGTAGCGTGATACATTCCGGCCTCTACTTAGGCTCCGCTGCCGTGTGACACATTCTGTCCTCTAGTCATGGAAGAAGAGCACACTGTCTACTCCTGGAAGAAGAGATTACCTGATTTTCCATAGCTTCCGAACTTCAAGCGATGCTAAAATGTGAATTCTATTTAATATTATATTAAATTGAGTGGAATCGATGGAGCTCTTCTAATAATTTCAATGCTACTATGATTTTTTATGTTGAATAGAATAGACCTTACTTGGAAAAAGAAAATAATTTGTAAATTAGGTAGGAAGGTACATTTAACTTATTTAAATATATTTTAAATTATTAAAATGTTTAAAGAGTATTTAGCATTACCTTTATAAGAGAATAAAGGTTTAATATATATAAAAGGAAAGGGAAATAAAGAAATCTCTAACTTGATTATATACAATTCAATAGAAGAAATCCCCTAAAGGAATTATAACTATATATAATAAATATATTATATATATTTATACGGAAAAAGAATTTATATAAGTTATTGATAAAATCTTCTATTAAAGTGCTATCTATGTATTAATATTGATCTAAGACGAGTGTAGTGAGAAGCATTGAAACTATCACTATTAGCATTTTTCTTGCCTCCTTTTCTTGTTGGAATTGTATCATAGTTACTAACAATAAGAAGATTCTTACTTAGATATATTTCTCCTACTTCTTAGAGTTAGATTACTTTTGTGTCATTAAAGTAGGTATATTAGACATATTATTAAAGTAGGTTCAATCTCGTGACAAGGGACTTGTTAGGCCTTCCACTGTGTTAAATAAAAATGATTAAATATATATCACTAATAAATTTTGAAATTTTCCATGCAGGTAATCATGGTTAGAGGACACAAGGGAAGTAGACATTGTGGTGCGCGAGGAAGAGGTATGCCTCCTTCGAGGGTATCCATGCCAGAGGGATCTAACCCTCACGGAGATGAACATACTACTGAGTAGGAGCAGGTTGTTGTGGGATATGTGGTAGGAATGATGAGATCCTTCCAGAGGATGTCAGAGGCGTTGATTGATAGCCTGGATCGAGATGAGGGTAGAGGATCTGTTCCCAATGGGGGTTCACAACACACTCCAACGAGTAGTAGTAATATACACAAAGAACTCGAGAAAGTGAGGTTTTTCGAGTTCTGGGGTGCCACGGATGGCCTAGCCACCGAAGCATGGTTGGAGAACATGGCGATGTGCTTCATACTTCGTGATTACACCTCCAACATGAAGGTCTGCATGGAAGTCTTTAAATTGAAAGGGAGTGCTCTAATTTGGTGAAAGACACTCCTACCTCAACTAAACATGGTCATTGAAGACGTGTCATGGGAATTGTTTGAGGAACGATTTCGGAAGAGGTACTTTTCTGATGAATTCATTGAGCGACAATCTAATGAGTTCAACTCCTTGTGAAAGTGTAGTTGTACGGTACTGGAGTATGAGGCCAGGTTTATGGAGCTACTCAGATATGCTTCACATTTGAACACAGAGAAGTTAAGGGTCAACAAGTTTGTGTTTGGCATTAAGTTCAAAATTCATGCGAAGATGAGGATATTGATGCCTCAGACATTACACAATGCAATTCAGAAGGCCCTTATAACTGAGGAATAGTTGAATAGTGGGGGGTCAAGGCCAGACTCCTTCTAGACAAACTAGACAAGCGATACCGAGACCGCAACAACAACAAACACCAACAAGACAGACTTTTGGGCACTGTGATACGCCCAAAGGACCTATGTTCTCGAGACCATGACGATAGATTCCTCAATAGAGGAATCCTTATAGAGCATGATAGTAGCAGCAACAACAACGCCTTACACAACAACAATAACAATTTAGGTCTGTTCAGCAAAATAGACCAGGATCACAGACTGTTAGAACAACAACTTCTTCTTCGGGGACCATGAGCAGTGGACCGAAGCATGGATGTTGGACATGTAGAGAGCCACATTACCAGTGAGATTGTTTGATAGAGAATTCCAGAGCGATTGGATCATCATGACCCACTACAGTTGGATATTTGGGCAAGGCCCATAGGATACATGTAGTGATGAAAAATCACTAGGCCAAGCACCAGTCCACTGTGATCGACACGTCATGTACGATCGCCGATCAAACTTTAGTATTTTGATAGATCCAGGAGCTACAAAGAGATTTATTTCTAGTGCAACACTTAATAGAATTAAGGTAGAGGAAGTCGAGCAGGACGAGTTCGGATACATAGAAATGGCATCGGGGGCCAAACAAAAAATTGGAGGAAAGGTTATGGATTGTAGAATTAACTTGGGTGATTTTGTAACGAAGGTAAATATTTATGTCATGATCTTAGTATCTTATAACATAGTGATTGGCATGGACTGGTTGGAATTGCATGCTGTGATACTTAACTGTAAGACGAAACGGTTAAGTTTGACGAATGATTTGGGACAGAGTAGGGTGTTTGTAGGAATAAACGAGGGGGTTTCATTGAGATTTATTTTTTCCCTACAATTATAGAAAAGTTTGCACAAGGGATGCAAGTTATATGCCATCCTAGTAATTGACAAAAAGGGTGAGGTGGAAGGATTAGAAAACCTTCCGGAAGTATCAGAGTTTGCAGGCATATTTTCGAAGGAACTACCAGGTTTTCCACCAGAAAGAGAACTTGAGTTTACCATAGATTTGAAACCTAGAATAGAACTGATTGCAAGAATTCAATATCAGATGTCAACGCCTAAATTGCAGGAGTTGAAAATGCAACTGAAGGAATTGTTAGACTTGAGATTTATACATCCAAGTGTTTCACCATGGGGTGCACTAGTGATTTTTCTTAGAAAGAAGGATGTATCATGGAGGCTTTGTATTGAATACCATAAATTGAACAAGGCTACGATCAAGAACCAATATTTGTTGCCAAGGATTAATGATTTATTTGATTAGATGAAGGGAGCAATTGTGTTTTCTAAGATTGACTTGAGATCAGGATATGACCAGTTACATATCAAAGAGGAGGATATCCCTAATACTGCATTTAAGATGAGATTCAGACACTATGAGTTTATTGTTTTACCTTTTGTATTAACAAATGCCCTAGGTGTATTCATGAGTTTGATGAATGGGGTATTCAACGAATACTTGGACAAGTTTGTACAAGTATTCATTGACGATATACTGATTTATTCTTAGACAAGAGAAGATCACGATGAACACTTGAGATTGGTTTTACAATGTCTAAGAGAAAACAAATTGTACGGGAATATGTCAAAGTGTTCTTTTTACTAGACGAAAATTCGTTACATGGGAGATATCATATCTGGAGAAGGTATCACTGTGGATCCAACAGAAGTAGAGGCTATAATGGAATGGTCAGCCTCGACTAATGTAAAATAAGTATGTAACTTTATGGGATTAGTATGTTATTACTGACGTTTCATCGAAGGTTTTTCGAAGATAACAAATCCAATTACGGAATTGTAGAAGAAAAACAATAAATTTGTATGGACTGTGAAATGCACAGAAGCATTTCAAAAGCTTAAAGAGTTAACGATAACGTCGATACTGAAGGTTCTTGACATGGACAAATAATTCTTGGTATGCATGAATGCATCCAAGGAAGTTCTAGGCAATGTTTTGATGCAAGACGATCGAGTGACCACTTACATCTCAAGGAAACTAAGAAGGAACATAGAGAATTACCCCATGCATGATTTGGAGTTATTAGCAATTGTATATGGCTTATGATTCTGGAGACATTATTTTATTGGTTGAAAATTTGAATTAAAGACTGATCATTTTGGATTGCAACATATATTTACTCAAAGTGTCTTGAATGCATGATAGAGGATTTGGTTAGAATTACTTAGGGAATACAACTTTGAGATTAGTTACATTAAAGGAACAATAAACATAGTAGTAGATGCGTTGAGTTGGAGACCACACATATTCTCGGTAATACCTCTTAAGATTAATATTCAAGAAAATATTCTAGCTTTACAAATTGATGATGATTGGTACAAGGAAGTTAAGGATAATACGAGAAAAGATACCATGATGGTACCAATGTATGAAGGTTATTCATTTGACAATGATGGATTTTGAATGTATAAAAGAAGAATTTATGTACTGCCAAATGATGAATTAAGAAGTTTGATTTTAAAAGAAGATAATTGAGAAGTATACATGGCTCATCCCGGAGTCACAAAGATGAAGGCATACCTTAAGCCTTTATTCTTCTAGAAAGGAATGGAATCGGACATATTTAGTTACATGGCGAGATTTATAGAATGTCAGCAAGTGAAGGTTGAACACATACATCCAACATGATTGTTACAACCACACGTTATTCTTGAATCTAAATGGAAGGTCATTTAAATGAAATTTATTGTTGGATTTCCACTGATGACAAGGAGACACGATTTGATTTTTGTGCTCGTTGATACTTTGATGAAGAGTGCACAATTTATTCCAGAATGTATGACATATCAGGTGCCATACATAGCTATAGTTTTTGCTAGCGAGATTGTGAGACTACACGGTGTACCAAGGAATATAATATATGACCGATGATCGGTGTTTATTGGACGATTTAGACTAGTTTCCAAGAGGTCTTGGGAACACAATTGAATTTTAGCACAACATATCACCCCGAGACAGATGAAGAAACTGAAAGGATGAATAAGATTTTAGAGGATATGTTGTGTATGTATGTGATGGATCAACATAAGCATTGGGAATATTTCTTACCATTGGTAGAGTTTGCATTCAACAACAGTTACCAGAGTATGATTAATATGACACCATTTCAGTTTCTTTATGGACGACTGTGTGAGACACCCCTGATTTGGGATAGAATAGAGGATCGGATTATGGTAGGACCAGAAGTAATCCAAGAAATAGAAGAACATATGAAATCATTAAGACAAAGGATTAAATAAGCACAATATCAACAGAAGAGCTATGCTGATGCACATTACATTGACTGCAGTTATGAGGTTGGTGACAAAGTTTTCTTGCAAGTAAAACCACATAATATTTCAATGAATTTTGGAAAGGGTGTTAAACTCTCTCCTTGGTTCGTAGGAACTTTCGAGGTTGTGGAAAGGAAAGGGCCCGTGGATTATAGACTAGCTTTGCTTGATTCTTTGAGGCGCATGCATGATGTATTTCATGTATCTGTTTTGCAAAATTATATCTCAGATATGTCACATGTTATTGACATGAGTTCTTTGTAGGTGTTGGATGAGGGTGCTCCCATGGTAGAGCCAATCCACATTCTGGACCATCGCACTCGACATATACAATGTCAAATATTCGATCAGGTCAAGGTCCAATGGGACAATTATATTCCACACTCGGCTACTTGGGAGGATGCATATGAGATGCATCAACAATTTCCTTATTTGTTTGATAAATTATATATGTAGATCTATGTCAGATACATTTATTTACATTCATTTATATACTGTACAAACTTCGGGGAAAATTTTAAAACAAGAGGGGGTGTATGTAACATCCCGTTCTACTGATCACACTTATATTGACTTATTCTTTGAGGACACTTGCATGCAAGTGATGCGGTTATAGTACATAATGATTTCATTTCGATTCTAAGTTATATATGATGATGATGATGTATTTTAATTCATTGTTACTTTCATATGTAGATGTATTGACATATATTATTGATGATTTCTTCTAAGTGTGCAAGACACATGACACGTTATGGATGTTGATGGCATCAATGGACTTCCTTGGACTCTAGATTGAGTCAGGGACTAGATTGTATTTTGTTTGAGTATTTCATTTTATGCACATGTGATATATGATTGATTACAATATGATTTATATATATTTATTATTGACATTGTTTTGTCAATGGATGCAGGCTTGACGATGCTTTCTAATTTGAATCACATAAGGAGTAAAGGGGTCATGCATAGAAACTAAACATTTGAGGGAGAGGTGTGCCAACATCCCTATCACAACCTACTAGTGTGTTCTGTACCAAGATTATTAGAATAGTAACTTAGTATGGATCCTTTAGTTCACTTTTTGATGAGTTCAAGAAGGGATTGATGCAAGGTAATCTAAAATAATTACCAGGTTGATTTGAAACGAATTATTCCAAGGACTCACTGGGAGATCTATTATTTTATTTGGTTGTCATGAGTGACAATTCTTGATCGCTCATGTAACATCTTTGACGACCCATGTCGAGGCATGCTACTCCAAAAAACACGTTTGATTCTCTGCGCAACATAATGTAACATACCCAACATCCAACTGAGTTATGCCACATAATTTTTTTGAACTACACACAATTAAAACATATACACACAGAACTCTTGTGGAACTTTATATATAAAATGTAAATAGACAAATACATTCTGTAAATGCAAGGATTCATACTGAAATAACAATAAACATATACAGGAAATACCCATAAATATAAACATGTAAATATTAATGTAACATGCAAATTTATCACACAATTGACAGTTATCTTGGTGAGAATATCACCAACTGCATGCAAACCTTCCACAAACCTCCCAGCCTTAGACCACACTGCTCATCACTCTCAGCAGTGGGTCACCCTGAGCTAGGATTAAACTCCACCTGGGTAAAGGGATTCCTAACCAGGATAATGGATCATAGACAATAGGAAAGACTTCGTCATAGGTGCCAAATCAAACTAACAACCTACAATCCCTCATTCCCCACATGCCTATCCCACCCCATGAAGTGTGCCCCGTATCTCCTCAAGAGTCCTCTGGCTTCCCAACTTCATTTCCGAGCTTCAATAATAGGCTGGACATGAAGTCTCAGATCCCTGTAGTTTCACTTTAGCACCTTCAGAAATCAATTCCCAACAATTCTCTCACCTTGAGAGATTTCTCATGGGCCTGACAACCCACCTCTTCAATATCCCACGGGCCTAACAACCTACTTCTTCAGTCCAAATCCCGAGCTAACCAGTTACAGAAACATGTATGGGTACATATACAGATTCAGGTATAGTGACAGGAAGGTACGAAGGACAACTGACTGAGTGAGTGAATGCTCATGGAATGATTGAATGGATGATGGAAGGAATGATGGGAAATGAACTAATTCCAAACTATATGTATGCATGTCCCCAAATTGACACTTGTCATGTTCGAAGCTACTTTGGTCCACTTGTCCCCATACTTAGAACTTAGGATAAAATAATTTCCCATACTTTATGATTTAAGAAATATTATATAATATTCCTTTTTGGCTTAAACTCCCTATCTTAGCCCCTTTTCCTTAACTTTTCGTCCCCCCTTTCCCTAAATAGTGGAGTTTAGTTCCCCATACTCTTTTATCGTGGTTGGTCTGCATGCAATGATGTATTTTATATTAACGATGAGACATATACAAAAATAGGCCCATTGGCCTTTAACATCTAGGCTCTCCAGCCTAGTAATTACAAAACTGGCTCATCGACCTATAAACATCTCATATACAAAAAGCCCCCCTGGCCTCAAAATCGCGCACACTTAAGTTGTTGCCCACGGTATCCTGGAATGTGCACACTTTATCATTTTACTATGCAATACATGCGTGCAATATGCCATGAAAGGTGCATACAAACTGATATCAAACAACTCACCATCTTAAGTACATATGCATTTACATTTACAATTGGGTTCAGCCTAGGGATATTACAATTCCCTCCCCTTATTTATGCACTGTCCTTAGTGCATTATGTACACATATACAACAAAATTTTCAAAAATCCTCAAAAAGATGGCTCGATTCCAGAGATGTTTGATTTTCCGGTCCAGAATGTGTACCAAATGCACTTGGAAAGTGATTTCTTGCTCCATCTGGATCACATTCCAATCAATAACATGATTAGCATCAGATATATATGTCTTGAGCTATTATTCATGGAATACATTATGAACAAACATAGATGTAGGAAATGCAATCATATAAGCTACTGGACCAATCCTCTCTAGGATTTCAAATGGCCCACAATAGCGAGCTGCCAACTTTGAACAATTTCTCAACTTCAGGGAACTTCTATTGGCCTTCACTTTTAAGAATACATGGTCTCCCACTTTAAATTCCCTTTGAGTTCTTCCCTTATCAACATAGCTTTTTTGCCTGTCTTGGGCAACCTTTTAATTTTGTTTTATTTTCAGCATTTGCTCCTTAATTTCCTTGAGAAAATATGGTCCAATCACTACTCTATCTGTTGGGTTATCCCAACTTATCAGTGTGTTTCACTTTCTACCATAAAGTACCTCAAATGGGCTCATCTTTAGAGATGTTTGGTACCCATTGTTATAAACAAACTCTACTAAGTGTAGGTAGTATTCCCATTTTGATGGTTTATCCATCACATACATTCTCAACATATCCTCAATCACTTGATTCAACCTCTTTGTTTTTCCATTTGATTTTGGATGATAAATTGTACTAAAATTCAAATTTGTTCCAAATCCATTAAATAATCCTTTCCAAAATTTTGAGGTAAAATTTGGATCTCTGTCAGACACAATTGTCTTGGGTATACCATGTAATTCGGCAATTTATCTCATATAAATATCAACAATGTTGGCTGCCTTGTGAGTGAGCTTAACTAGAATAAAATGGGCAACTTTAGTAACCTTATCCACCACTACCATGATAGAATCATGTTGCTTGTTTGTTCTGGGAAGTTTGGTGATGAAATTCATGGTTACAACTTCCCATTTCCACTCAGGAATGGGTAATGGTTGTAGCAAACCAACTGGGTGTCTATGCTCAACTTTTACCTTTTGACATTCCAAACATTTGGCAATAAAATCAACAATTTCTTTCTTCATCTCTGGCCAATACTATTGGCTCTTGACAACTGCAATAGTTTTCTGATAACCTGGGTGCCCAACATAAGGTACATTATGCATTTCTCTCAATATCATATTTTTCAATTCCTGAGAATTTGGTACATAAATTCTTTCCCTGTACATGAGAATTTCATCATTATCTAGCTTGTGTTCTTCAATTTTCTGTTGCAAATTACCTGGCTGTAATTTTGCAACTAATTCCTTGTATTGCAAATCTAATTTTGCAACCTTTAAAATTATGTCTTTCAAATCTAATTGGTACATGCTAATGGTTGTAACATGCAATTCATGAAGTCTTATGTTGAGTGCATCAACCACTTTGTTCTCTTTCCCCTTGATATGCTTTATCTCAAAGTCATATTCACTAAGGAATTCTAACCATTTCCTTTCCCTAGCATTTAGATTTGGTTGATCAAATAAATATTTCAGACCATTATAGTTTGTCCTCAACTCAAACCTTTTCCCCATGAGGTAGTGCCTCCATTTCCTCAAGGCATGCACTATGGCTTCCAACTCCAAATCATGAGTGACATAGTGTATTTCGTGCTCCTTCAACTTCCTTGATTCATAACATATAACAAACCCATTTTGACTAAGGACTCCACCAAGTCCTTATCTACATGCATCTATGCATACAATGAAGTATTCATTTGGCTCTACAATCCTTAGTATTGGAGCACTTGTTAATAATTGTTTCAAGTGTTGGAAACTCTTTTCACAATCCAATGTCCACTGAAAATTCACACCCTTCTTTTATAAGGGAGTGATTGGGTGTGCAATCTTTGAGAATCCTTCTATAAATATCCTATAGTATCCTGCAAGGCCCATGAATGATCTGACCTCTGCCACATTCTTTAGCATTGACCATTCTCTAATGGCTTCTATCTTCTTAGGATCCACTGCTATCCCATCCTTTGAAATGATATGTCCCAAATAATGAATTTGCTTCTGGTAAAATGAGCACTTGCTCAATTTGGCATACAACCAATGCTCCCTTAATACTTGCAACACCATCCTCAAATGATTCTCATGCTCTTCTTCTAACTTGGAATATATAATAATGTCATCCAAAAAGGCAATGACAAACTTGTCTAAATATTCTCGAAAACACCATTCATTAAGCACATGAAAAAAATTGGTGCATTTGACAACCCAAATGGAACCACTGTGAACTCATAATGACCATAACTTGTCCTAAAGGTAGTCTTGCTGATATCTTCCTCTTTAATCCTTACCTAATAGTATCCTAACCAGAGATCTATCTTTGAAAATATCTTTTCATTTTTCAATTGATCAAAGAGATCATCAATCCTTGGCAAAGGATACTTGTTATTTACAGTCACTTTATTAAACTGTCTGAAATCAATGCAAAATCTTAATGTCCCATATTTCTTCTTCACGAACAAGACTTGGGAACCCCAAGGTGACACACTTGGGTGTATATACCCCTTCTTCAGAAGTTCTTCAAGCTACATTTGCAACTCCTTCAGCTCTGATGTACTCATTCTGTAAGGAGTCTTTGACACTGGAGTTGCTCCAGGCATTAAATTTATAGAGAAATCAATATCTCTCTTTAGGGGTAGTCTTGGTACCTCCTTGAAAACATCCTCAAAATCTTCTAGGACTGCATGATCTTCTAAATTTGGCACCTTATCTTTAGGTGTCTCTTCCATATGAGTTGCAAATATTTGACACTATTTTCTGTAACATTTCTTCAGCTGCAATGCTGAAATTTCTCAGATGGTTACTACCATAGGAATTCCCTGCACTTTCCTTAGGTTCCCTTCCTCATACAAGCAAGTAAATGGCTTGTTATGACAGTCTAGGATAGCATGATGTTGTTCCAACCAATCCATCCCAATTAGAAGGTAATAGGAACCTAAAGGCAAGATGTTCAAATCTGTCATGGTGTTTAGCCCATTCATGTCCATAAGACATGACTTAACCATTTCATTAACTTTTCTTTTGGCTCCGATAGCAAGCTGCACCAACCAAGATTTTCCATGCTTGATTCTTGGAAAATGAAAACTTTCCACCATCTTTGGATCTATATAACTATGACTAGATCGTGAATCAATTAAAATAACAATGGTTTGGTTGTTGATCATACCTTCCACTTCAATCATATGTGATTGATACTCCTCTTGCTTGTTTTCCAAGGTTGCATAGATCCTTGGTACATTTCTTCCCATGTCCTCCACTGTTTCATCTTGTGGTACATTGTGAATAGTTCTCACTTTTTCACCTCTATGAGGACAATCTCTAAACATATGATCTCCTTTACAAACCCAACATTGAATAGGTGGCTGCGTTGGCATTTGACCCCTTGTCTCATTCATTCTAGTTTCTCTAGAAGTTGGTTGTCCCTAAGGATTATTTCTGAAGAATGGTGGCTTAGTTCCCTTCTTCCTCTGATCCAACTTGAATTTATTTTTGTCTTCCCAATATTTTTGGAAAGTTGGCCTTGCTTTTTGTTGATCATATAGGAATTTATATCGTCTTATGGTCTCCTCCAATGTATTGGGGTCATCATATTGTATTTTGTCATTGAATAATGATGGAAATCCACTCAAATACCTTTGAATCATAATTGTCTCATCCTTGATGAAAGAAACATACTTCAACAATTCTAGAAACCTTCTCTCGTATTCATCTATGGTCATACTCCCAAGCTTGAGTTCAAAGAACTTTTTCATTTTCTTGTCATAGTACCTCTTAGTCAAGTATTTCTTCTCAAAATACTTCTTGAATTCCCTCTAAGTAACACTTTTCTCTTTAATGTGATGCACCTACACAAGCTGATCCCACCACATGGATGCCTTTCCGTTGAGATGATAGATGGAAATTCTACCTTCTGCATGAGATTAATAATTATGCAATTGAAAATAATTTCTCATGCCCAACATCCATGTTTCTGCATCTTCATCATTTTTGTCCTCACCATCAAGTGTAGGTGGTTTGATTTTGTTCATTTCTACTCGTAGCTCATCCACCCCAGATCTCTTATGCTTCCTGACAGGGGATGTACTTGAGTTTTTGTGTGATGTCTTATTGGAATGACTCAAGGAGTGACAGTGATGTCTGATAACACTTATGGTTCTTCTTTTCTCATTAGGAGACCTATGACTTCCTGATTTTCTTGAGCCACTCTCCTTATCCAATTTATTTTCTATTATGTTCAAGATCTGCATTAGCTTCATGTTGAAGACCTCTTTAACTTCTCCTTGTCTCTCATAATAATTTCATTATCATTTTTATGGGTTTGGACATCCTTCTGCAAATTTTTAATGGTCTCTACCATATTCATGTTTTGATCCCTTCCTTCTCCATGTCCATTGGAGTTTGTTCCTTCAATTCCCAAATGGACATCCATCCCTATGATCTCATCTTCTTGGCTATAATTCCCTTGTGCATATTCCATTCCTATGGACTCTTTGTTGATCTTGATCTGATCTATTTTTTGTTAAATCTGCAAAATGTGCATCCAACAAAACTTTGTTAGGTTAACTGACTCAACAATTTCATGAAAAATATGCACCATTTTGGTTCAATAATATATCAGAACTCTTTCTTCTGATTTCTTGAAAATTTGAATACCTAGATAAAAAATTTGGCTGAATATTTATATTCTACTATCCAACACCTTTCCAACGCCTACTCCCATGCTCAATTCTGAGTCTTGAGCATAAAGTTATGGTTATTTGAACATTGCCCATTAATTTTTATGTTCACACTTCAACTTGGTGCAACTCTATGCTATAATTATGCATTTTTACACCTACTCCATTGGATTTTTAGTAGGGGCTCAATTGGGTTTCTTCATATACATATTTTGGACAATCTTTCCAAGTTTCACATTTTTCTGGGTTCTGAGCTGCTACTTACAACCTGCTAAAGTTCTACGCCAATTTGTGGTTTTGGTCTGGAATGCTACATGTACCTTCTTTTCCATATTAAACATTTTTAACATGCCCAAAAATTTAATTCAGCTCTGTTAATGTCTTCTATGGTTCAATATATTTCCATTGACTGCTCATGTGCCTCAATCTGATTCTAGAGCAGAAAGTTATGGCTTTTTGAAGTGAGTTGGGTCTTAAAATTTACCCTCCATTGTTTGTTTGTAACTTTCTCATAAAAGTTTTGTTTGATGAATGATTTACACCATTAGAAAGTTCTCTCCAAGCTCTTTTATTTGAGTTGCAAAGACAAAGTGTACCTTGGGAAAGTCTGTTCTCGTGTTTTTTGAGTAGCTAAAAATGTTGTTAAGGGCCTCAAAAATGTGTTGCAAAAAGATGATGTTCAAACAGTCTAATATGTCACAGAAATTTGTTGGTTTTCCGTTGTTGTTCACCCTCCAAACAACTTCACGCACATAAATTTCAACTTGTACACCCATATTTAGCATGCACAACACCACTACAAGGTAAATCGTGCTTCACACACCTATAACCATTGTCTATCACTTCTTTGTCATGCCAACAACTCATGAGCACTACTTTTGTGTCGCACCAATATCCACCACGCAATTTTTTTTTTCTTGCACTATTACATGTTGCGCGCAATTTTTGTATCACGCACTGATACTATGCATGCATTTCACTTTATTCACTACACCATGCCAAAGTTTAGTATGCCCCCACTGCGCACCACTACTCCGTGCGCACCATTAATTAAACTGTCGTGCGACAACATACACCCACATTCCATGCGCACCAACAAAATTCCTCTGCGCTCTGCCAATACTGGGCACACCACACATGCCATTATTATGTGTGTGCACACTACATGCACCCTATTATGTGTATGCACACCAAGCACCAGTATTACGCCTGCGCCACTCAGTCTGCACCGCGTAATGCTAAATTTAGCACGTGCACCCACACACCAACATTTTTCTGCACGGCGCCAAATTTTAGTGCGTGCTCTCGCACAACAATATTTTTCTATGCGGTGTCAAAATTTAGCGTGCACACCCACACACCAACATTTTTCTGCGCGGTGCCAAGATTTAGCACGCTCACCTACACACTAACATTTTTCTACGCGACACCAAAGTTTAGCGCACACACCAGTATGCTAATATTTTTCCGCGCAACACCAAATTTTAAAGCATGCGTCCACATGGCAATATGTTTCTGCGCAACGCCAAACTTTAGCGTGCACACCCGCACACCAACAATTTTCCGTGTGGCACCAAAATTTAGTGTGTGCACCAGCACACCAATATTTTTCCGCGCAACACCAAATTTTAGCGCGCGCACCCGCCCACCAATATATTTCCGCGTAGTGCCCAATTTTTACTATAGACATTCTGCAACTATGAAATTTGTTCAATTTCACCTCGATAACACTAATTCAACCTCTACAACAACAAATTGTTGTGGGTTGACATTTATGGAACAAATTTTTCCCACATTCAATTCATGAATTGAGAATTTTAATTACTAAACTCGCTCCATCTGTCATGGCTTCACTGTAACTCAAATTCGACCCATTCTAGGTTTGAGTTTGCTAGAATAGATATTAAATCAGGAATATCTCACCACTTGGACAGATTTCTCAATTTTCCCATGAATTTAACAATATAAATTGGGGCTTTTTCCCAATTTCTTGCAATTGTTGTTACTTTTTACCATGGACGCTCTGTAACTTGAAATTTGGCCACTTCGAAATCAATCCTCTATGAGATTTCGCTTCAAATCAACTTTCTCGGCCCATCTAGGTTCCGTGTTGAAAACTGAAGCTCTGATACCATATTGTAACATCCCTGACCACCCATACCGGGGCATGCGACTCTAAAAAACACTTTTTATTCTCTGCACAACATGCTGTAACATACCCAACATCCAACTGAGCTATGCCACATAAATTTTTCGAACTGCACGCAATTAAAACATGTACACATAGAACTCTTGCAAAACTTTATATATATAAAACGTAAATAGACAAAAACATTATGTAAATGCACAAATTCGTACTAAAATAACAATAAACATATACATGCAATAACCATAAATATAATCACGTAAATAATAATGCAACATGTAAATTTATCACACAATTGACACTTATCTTGGTAAGAATATCATCAACTGCGTGCAGACCTTCCATGAACCTCGTAGCCTTAGATCACACTGCTCATCATTCTCAGCAGTGGGTCACCCCTGAGCTGGGACTAAACTCCACCCGGGTAAAGGGATTCCTAACTAGACTAATTGATCATAGACAACAGGAAAGACTCTGTCACATGTGTGAACTCAAACTAATAGCCTACAGTACCTCATTCCCCACATGTCTGTCCCACTCCAGGAAGTGTGTCCCTTCTCTGCTCAACAGTCCTTCGACTGCCCCACTTCCTTTCTGGGCTTCAGCAACAAGACGGACAGGAAGTCTCAGAGCACTGTAGCTACAGTTTAGCACCTTCGAAAATCAATTCCCAACAATTCTCTCACCTTGAGAGATTTCTCATGGGCTTGAAAACTAACCTCTTCAATATCCCACGGGCTTGACAACCTGCCTCTTCAATCCAACTCCCAAGCTAACCAGGTACACAAACATGTATGGGTACAGATACAGGTTCAGGTACAGTGACAGGAAGGTACAGAGGACAACTGACTAAATGAGTGAATGCTCATGGAATGATTGAATAGATGATAGAAGGAATGATGGGAAATGAACTAAGTCAAAACAATATGTATGCATGCCCCCAACTTGAAACTTGTCATGTTAGGAGATACTTTGGCCCACTTGTCCCCATCCTTAGAACTTGGGATAAAATAATTTCCCATACTTTATGATTTAAGAAATATTAATATAATATTCCTTTTTGGCTTAAGTTCCCTATCTTAGCCCCTTTTCCTTAACTTTTAGTCCCCCCCTTTCCCTAAATAGTGGAGTTTAGTCCCCCATACTCTGTTATCATGGTTGGTCTACGTGCAATGATGTATTTTATATTAATGATGAGACATATAAAAAAATAGGGTCACTAGCCTTTAACATCTAGGCTCTTTGACCTAATCATCACAAAACTAGCTCACCAACTTATAAACACTGCATATACACAAAGGCTCCCTGGCCTCAAAATCGTGCACATTTAAGTTGTTGTGCGTAGTATCCTGGAATGTGCACACTTCATCATTTTACTGTGCAGTACATGCACTCACTATGTCATGAAAGGTGCATACAAAATGATATGAAACAACTCACCAACTTAACTACATTTGCATTTACATTTACAATTGGGTTCGTCCTAGGGATATTACAACTCATAAATTTTTATCTATTGTCTCTTGAGAATTATGTTTCCTCTTTACCTTTTGAAATCACTTGAAACTCGTCATCTGACCTGCGATGATATGAAAATTGACACTATTCTCATGAAAAAAAACTAATTTTATGTTTTTGTTGAGTTTCATCACATCACTGTTTCGGACAAAGATGTTATGTAGAGGGTCTAAAATAAATAGCTTGTTGTAGGATCATACTCATTCTTAAACGAGGTTCCTTGTAGCAACCCGTAAGTCCCATGAATGATCTCACCTCAGAGACATTACTTGAGAGATAATAACGTGCTCCCCAAATTCGCGCAAATTCAACATAGAACCAGAAACAAATGGAATAATGCAGCAATCTCCAGGCTAGGGTTATCCATTGTTAAAGGCGAAATCAAAAAGAACAGGTGTAATCTAGAATACCTATCCAAAAACTCAGATCTCACCTGAAACTAGCACAAACGGTGGCGCCCGAACTATGGAAAAAAGCGGACGCAATTGCAGCCATGAAAGCTAAAAAAAGTTATGTAGAATCTCAGAACAGGCACGCATCCAAACTAAAATGGTTACTTAATAAAGAAAACAACAAAAATACCAGCATCAAAACGATAGTTAACCTATCTGCGCGCGCGTTAAACAAAGTCGAGCTGAGCGTTTTAGAGAAAGGACTTAACTTCACCGTCTCCCCAACTTCCATACCCATCGATAATATCATTTGTTGCGTAGAAGACAACATAAAACACATCGCCGATGAAGACAAAGAGATAATACGCCAAGACTGTTCGATGATTCTGTGCAAAGCGAAACCCCCAAAAATAAATTTGAGTAAAGAAGAACGTGCAGCCTTAAAAGACTTAAGAAACGATGAAAATCTAGTTATCCTTAGAGCATACAAAGATGGTGCCACCGTCCTTATGAACCTTAATGATTATAATGAGAAAATGAATGAACACCTTTCTCAGAGTGGCAGCTATAGAAAACTAAATTGCAACCCTATTAAGAAAATTATAAAACAAGTAAAGAATGCCATAAAAAACTCCAGCCTAGATGAAAGAACTAAGAAACGTTTAACCCCAAACAATGAAATCACCCCCAGAATCTACGGTCTACCGAAGATTCACAAAGAAGATATCCCTCTTAGACCCATAGTGAATACCATAGGCTCACCAACCTATGAACTAGCTAAACACATTGCCAAGATCCTTAGCCCCCTGGTAGGCCACACTGACTCTTTCATTAAAGACTCCAATGAATTTATTAAAATCATTAAAAATGAAAAAATAAAGCCTCAGGACACCCTCATAAGTTTTGACGTAGTCTCCCTTTTCACCAGAATACCTTTAGATGAAGCTATCCAAATTATCAAAGAAATCACTGACCCAAAAACAACTAACCTAGCCGAGATCTGCTT
The DNA here is from genome assembly GCA_010110895.2 of Picea sitchensis. Lineage (NCBI taxonomy): Eukaryota > Viridiplantae > Streptophyta > Pinopsida > Pinales > Pinaceae > Picea > Picea sitchensis. Next base: position 39,756 of record SNQJ01S0142045.1, read on the forward strand.
ACGCTCCACTTTCTTTAGTTATCAAGGAGTATTCTATGAACAAACCAACGACGTAGCAATGGGCTCCCCACTGTCCCCCATTGTTGCCAACCTTTTTATGGAAAATTTTGAAAAGAGAGCCTTAGACTCCTTTCCTCTGAAACCTTTAATATGGAAAAGATTTGTTGATGACACCAATGTTCTCTGGCCCCACGGTAAAGAAGAATTACAAAATTTCTTTCAACACCTTAACAACATATCCGAAGAAATAAAGTTCACAATGGAACTCAAAGAGAATGATATCATCCCCTTTCTAGATGTTCTTATCAAGAGGAAAAACAATGGGGATCTAGGGCATGCAATTTATAGAAAAAATACCCACACTGAGAACTATCTCCACGCAAACTCCCATCACCATCCCAACCAGAAACTAGGTGTCCTAAAAACCTTAGCCACTAGAGCCATAAGAATCTCCGATGAAGCAAACCTAGAAAAAGAAACAAATCACCTTACCAAGACTTTTAAGAACATAGGTTATAAACACAAAGACATTAAGAATGCAATAAATAGAGCCCTAGAAAAAACACATGATAAGCCCACCATCCCAAAAGACCAGAACCCTAATAAAGATGTCTGCCTCCCTTACATCCAAGGAGTGACCGATAAGATTGCAAAAATACTTAGCAAAAAAGAGATTAAGACCTCCTTCAAACCACTCAAAACAATCAAACATAATATGAGATTTGTAAAAGACAAAATTGACCCTCACAAAAGTAAAGGAATCTACAAAATAGAGTGCTCATGCAGAAAATGTTACATCGGTGAAACGGGTCGCTCCTTCCAGACTAGGATAAAAGAACATGGAGATGACATTAAGAATGAACGCATCCGCACCTCTGCCCTAGTCGAACACTCCCTTAAAACAAGACACCATATCCGCCTAGGAGACACCAAAATCCTCGCTAAAGAAAATCACCTCTTTAAACGGCGTGTTAGAGAAGCCATTGAAATCCGTAAACATCCTAGAAACCTGAATAAAGATAGTGGGTTAGAACTAAGCGAAAACTGGCTCCCTCTGATTCACAATAAACATTAACAATAATTGTTAAAAACTATCTCAAAAAAAAAAAAAAATTAAGATTAATTCATTAAAACAAATTTTTTTTCTAAACCCACCTATCCACTCTCGAATATAAAACATTTTAAAAATAAAACCATCTCATTAAATAATATTAAAAGGATTAGGAACATAATACCTACATTTTTATAAACTTAATTGATTTTAATATGTTTTAAACCTCAAAATTATTAAAAAAAAATAAATTAAGAAACTTTAAACCCTAGATAACAATAATAAGCAACCCCCTAAAATAACTAAATAATCTACTCAAATACCTAAAAGTAAACCCTACAAATTACCTAGACTCTAGCCAATTAAAACAAAAATTAACAAACATTGAATTAAATAAATTAAAATAATGTCAAAGCAAATTGAAACAAAACCCTAATTAACTAAATCACACTAAATAAATAATAAAAATAAATAAAAAAGAAGATTTTTACCAAACAACCTAGCCGACACCTAAATTTCTCGCCAAACTCCAGTATTTAAAACCAATTCTTCTCATCATCTAAACTTAGGCTCATTGTACTGAAGATGGATCCTGATTTGGATCCGAAACATCGACAGTCTATTGACAAAACTGTGGTCATTCCGATCAATCAAAAAAACCCCAACCACAGAAATATTTTTAATTAGGCCCTTATCTTTTCTGGGTCCACTGTTATTCCTTCCTCTGAAATGATAAGAACCAAATAATGAATGTGCTTATGTAGAATGAGAAAATGATCCATTTGACATACAACTGATGCTCCCTCAATACCTACAATACTATCCTCAAGTGTTTCTCATGTTCTTCCTTAGACTTAGAATATATGTCATCCAGGAAAACAATGACAAACTGACAAACTTATCTAAGTAGTCCCTAAAAATACCATTCTTAAACACATGAAGACAATTGGTGTATTTGATAACCCAAATGGAACCATTTTGAACTCATAATGACCATACCTTGTTCTGAAGGTAGTGTTGTTGATGTCTTCTTCTTTATTTCTTAGTTGATGATAGCATGACCTAAGATCAATCTTGGATAATATATTAGCATCTTTCAGTTGATCAAAGAGGTCGTCTGTCCTTGGAAAATGATACTTATTCTTCACAATTACCTTATTCAACTATCGGAATTCAGTGCAAATCCTCAAGGTACCATATCTCCTTTTCACAAACAACACTGGGGAACCACAAGGTGAAACACTTGGTCATATATACCCCTTCTTCAAAATCTCCTCAAGATCCATTTTCAATTCCTTTAGTTCTGGAGTAATCATCGTGTAAGGAGTATTGGACACCAGGCCTGCTATGAGCATCATATTAATGGAAAAATCAATATCTCTTTTGTGTGACAATCCTAATATTTCTTTAAATACATCTTCAAACTTATTTAGGACTGCATAATATTCAATAGTTGGCACCTTATCTTTAGATATCTCTTCCATATGTGATGCAATTATTTGACACCCTTTTTCTGAAACTTTTCTTCAGTTGTAAGGATAAAACTTCTCTGATGGTTACTACCCTGGGAATTCCATGTACTATCCTCAAGTTTCCTTCCTCATCCGAACTAGTAAAGGCCTTATTATAACCATCTAGAATAGCATGATGCTTGTCCAACCAATCCATACCAATGTGGAAATTGTATGACCCTAAAGGTATGATATTCAAATGTACTCTTGTTCTTAGTCCATTCATATCTATTGGACATGCGTTAACCATCTTGTTAATTTGTACTAACCAAGGCTTTCCAAGATTGCTTCTTGGCAATTGAAATATTTCCACTATCTTACAATCTAGGTAACTATGAATAACTCCTAAATCAATTAAAATAACAATGGGTTGGTTGTTGATCTTACCCTCCACTTCAATCATATGTGATTGAAACTCAACTTTCTTTTCATATAGATTTGCATAGATCCTTGGTACATGTCTACCCATGTCCTCCACTATTTCAACTTGTTTTACATTGTAAGAAGTCTTCACTTTTTCACCTCTATGAGGGAAATCTCTCAATACATGATCTCCTCCGCAACCCCAACATTGAATAGGTGGATACCTTGGTCTTTTCCTTATTTCCTCCATCATTTCGGGTTTTGTAGAGGTTGGATGTCCCTGAGAACTATTTCCGAAGAATGGTGGCTTGATCCCCTTCCTCCTCTAGTCCATCTTACTTTTATTTTTTTCTTTCTATGCACTTTGGAAAGGTGGTCATGTTTTATGTTGATCATAAAGGAATTTATCCATTCTTATAGTTTTGTATAGTGTCTTGGGATCATCATACTGTATCTTATCACTGATAAAATATGGTATCCCACTCAGGTACCTATGAATATTAACTTGTTCATCCTTGATAAAATAAACATATTTCATCATCTCTAAAAACCTTCTCTCATACTCATATATGGTCATACTCCCAATCTTGAATTCAAAGAGATCCTTCATTTTCTATCATAGTATCATTTGTTTAAGTATTTCTTTTGAAAATACCTCTTGAATTCCCTCCAAGTAACCTTCTTCTCATCACTGTGTTGCACCTGCACAAATTGGTCCCACTAGATTGATGCTTTTCCTTTGAGATGATAGATGGTAATTATTCCTTTTGCTTGTGAGTAGTAGTTATGTAACTGGAAGTACTTCCTCATGCCCAATAACCATGTATTTGCATCCTCATCCTTCTTGTGTTCACCATCAAATGTAGGAGGCTTTATATTATTCATCTCTCCTTGTAACTCATTTATTTCATGTCTCCTCTTATTCTTCCTAATAGTGGATGGAATTGACCTATTTTGTGCTCTCCTAGTTGAATGCCTTGGGGAGTTATGGTGATGCCCTCCAACACTTCTTGTTCTTCTTGTTGGGTCGCCAAAGTACCATCTTTTTACCAACCTTTCACTTCACTTTCAATTCACTTTCACTTCACTTTTAACCATATTCCGTTTTCCCATACCCTTACATTAAACCATTTTCATGATTACATGGGTTTTAGACATATTATTTTCCAATGCATGTATTTGAGTGTTTTTGAGTGAATTTATGATTAAATATTGGGAAAATGACATGTTTACACTTATATATGAAAGTGGGATGAGTTTCATGATGTTTACAGGTGTATTTGAAGACTCCAACCAAGTCAAATTTGACCATCAAGCCTCAAATTCGAATTTCCTCTTCAACCCTTTGAAGATTTGATGAAGATTTGGAGATCTCATCAAGTATCTTGGATGGAGATTAATCATGAAAGAAATATTTGTGAAAGGATTTGTAGAGATATCACTTGATAGGTGTGAGCACATGGTTGTAACCAAATGAGACATTTGTGGATCTAAGTTATCTTAAATTTTTGTATAAATA
>SNQJ01S0142046.1:0-12875 GCA_010110895.2 Picea sitchensis
TGGTCAACAGACAATTATAATAGGCAGAATAAGAAGTCGGCCCCAGCAGTTATTATTGAGACCCAGAAATATAATAAAGGTGGGTTTACCCACCCAGATTGAGAAGTCGGCCCTGCCAGTGAAGAGACACTTCACACATGCAAGACTTGTATATATAGAGAGGCCAGCGCCTCACTTTGACACACAACACACTTGCTCATTCTTAAGAGGCAAGCTACAACTTACCAATTGGAGAGAGGGAGAAGAGTGGCGCATCTTTTGGAGAGGACTTTCTGTATTGGTTTGAGTTATCTCTAGACATTGTCTTGGCAATTTATGATAAGGAAGTTTTTGCTGGGTTTTCTTCCCTTAGAGGGTTTCCCAGGATAAATGATGTGTCTTTTGTGAATGTGTATTTCTCAGTGATCTTGTTCTTATATTGTTCTTATCTATTGAAATGCAAAGAACTATAATAATGGCATAAAACATTAACAGAAGTGAATCCTAGACTAAGTGACAACCCAAGAACTCCCCCCGCTTGTACCAAAAGAGTTGTTGGGTGCTCAAGAAGTGAGGCAAGCAAGGCCGCACCCTAGCTCCACAGGTCAACCCAAGAATAGAAGTATTCCATAGGAAGGACGCCAAGCGTCGTGAGATCGTCCCCGATCTAGCACCTCTCGTTTCTTCCTTAAATTCTCGTTTTGATGGCAAAGTTGGGTCAGTAAAAGGTGACCTATTAAGCTAGTTGATTTTATGTCCTAGGAGACTAAGGTAAATTGAGTTAGTTTAGATTGAGTTAAGGTGATTGCAATGTGTTGTTGTGAAAGATGTGTTTGCAAGATACCAAGTACTTGAAGGATAATGCAAGGAAATTAAAATACGAAAATTAAGTTGCAAGAAAAATTAAGTGTTTTCCATGAATCACAAGATCATACAAGGTTGCAAGAGATGGAAGTAAAGTACATAAAAGATCTAAATCATTAAACAAAAGTACTTAAAACTTAAATAACTTGCAACAAAAGAAGGTACTTGGAAAGATAAATTGCAAGATGAAATTGTGTTTGAATGTAAAATACCCCAAGACGAAAGTAGATAGAAAATATGAATGAGATAAGCAAATTAACTCATAATGCCTCCATGGGCCTAAACTAGCATATGATTACTTATTTACTTTGATTAGATCATTATTGAGCATGTAAAATAAAGCAACCACAAACTAATCTAGCCTTACGATTTTGGGGGTTGGCAAAGCCAAGCACACTCCAAGGTGTAGGAAAACAATTTAGAATTAAAATTACTTGAAAGAAACTCAAACTAGCAACCTCAACCAAGTGCACAAGGTGGAAGACAAAGCCTTCCGGTTTTGTGCACAAGTGGGTTCAAAACTTGAAAAGAAAATGCTTGAAAGAAACCTAGCCTCTCAACCTTGTCCTAATGACAAGTGGGGCAAACAAATGAACAACAATTGCAGAAAATAAAAATGCTTCCTAGCCTTACGGTTTTTGGGGTTGGCTAGGCCAAACACACTCCAAGATGTAGGCACAACTAATAAATTAAATTGCAGAAATTTATTAGAGGAGAAATGCAAGCCCTTTTGGGACTTCCTTGAGCTTGCTTACAATGCTTACGAAAGATGAGAGAAGAGGGCAACATGTTACCCAACTATTGGAGGCTCTTCTTAAGTGTTTTGTGGCCCAAAATGGACAGCACCTCCCCTTGTCTTGGCGAGAATCTGCAAAAACCAGCAAGTTTTTGCTGTAAAATGTACAAAACAACTCAAAAAATTTATGTTAGTGAAAATAGAAATTTTTACTATAAAAATTTGAATATAGATAATGATTTGAAGCCTATTTTAGAGTTGAAAAACAACCACAAAACCTCAAAGAAATGAAAGAAGTTAGAACAAAAAACTGATGGAGGAATCCCTTAGTTGAACAAGCAATTTCCCAAATCTGAAAATTGTTTCTCCAAACCCTTAGTGACCTACAAATAAGTGAGATCTTGCTACAAAACAACAAGGAGGTGAGCACATGAAATGGAAATGGCAAACTACTTTGCAATACCATACAAACTACTCACTAATTCTATAGCAATACTACCATAAACTTAACCAAGCAAAATACTTTGCTTGGGATGTCCTAGATTAGATTTGAAAGCAAGAAAAACCCACAATAAAACTATGACAGCAATATCACCTCAAACAAAGACCAAGAGGAGCATCAAGAAACTCCCAATGCACCATGAAATTCCCTCCAAAGCTTTTATTATTCCAAAGAGTGCATGCAAATACTTGCAGCAAGAAATTACAAGAATAAATGAGGATGGAAGAGAGATGAGTGAGAGAGATTTGGGTATAGTAACAGTACTCTGAGAATTGGTGAGAAATGAGGAGGGGTAGGCCTTTATTTATACTTGGGAAGGCAAAGCTACCCCTCTTGGATGCTTTCCAAGTGTCAACACCCAAGCAAAACTGAGCATCTCAAGGGGGGGCGCACTTTTAGGGTTTTGAGCATGAGTGGAGGGTGAGGGGGATGGGTAATAACATTTTAGCTCACCCAACACTAAGGTTAGGCACTAGGGAGGGCGCACTAAGGGTTAGGGAGGTGTTCACCTTTTAATTTTTTAGTTGGGACAACATCTTCCTCAAGGGGGGCGCAAATCCCCTAGGGGAGTAAGTGAAATGAAGTGAAAGTCAAGTGAGGGGGTGTAAAAGGTTAGGAAAGGGGTTAGGATAGCTGAGGTATGGGTTTGGGTAAGTTCTCCCACCTTCTCTCTAACCATTTAGCTCAAAATTACAAAAATTGACATTTTGACTATGTCAATACAAGCAATTAAATTGTTGTTTTGGACTGACTAAGACTCCTCATGGACAAACACCTAGCAAAACTTGTCCAATTGAGATGAAACTTGGTCCAAGGGTGTAGGGGGTCTCATTCCATTTCTTTTGAGCACAAATACCCCTATCAAAATCCCAAAGACCTAGTTTTTACATTTTTCATCAAAAATTAATTAAAATTACCCATACTTAGGCAAATTTTAATAAATTAAAAAAAACCTATCTAGACTCGACGAAATTCCGCAAAACTTTAGGAGATGTCTTACATGGTCATTTACAACATTCCTAGACACTAGCTACCAGAGAGCTAGACCATTAGAACGCCTTTCACCACTTTGGAGGAATTATTTATGGGAGTGAAAAACTCAAGGGAAATTAATAACGCTGGTTAGGCCAAATTAATAACCTTAGGAAAAAAAACACTCAGTGAAAGGGACTCCTCTAATGATGAAGTCCTAAGGCAACTGACCTAACTATGATCCATGCAGACCCATTACATTATAATCCCACACAGGGGAGCAAAAATTCTATTACAAAAATAAGAGTTGAAGGCCAAAACTACCTTGTAGAACCAGTAAGTCTCTGACTTGGTAGCACCTGATGGTGCATATCTTCATGGTACATGGAGTTGGACCCCTAGTTGAATAGGTGGTCAACAGTGTGTATGTGCTTGTGAGCATCTACCTTCACTTGAAAGTCTGTGGGATGTTCTTGTCATGGAGGAGAAGAGATTGGAGATAGTTTTACCCAGCTATAATGATGTACCAAACCTAGCCCTCATCAGGAAGGTGAGGAAGGGAGGAAAGAAAGGAGGATTTGGGAAGGCAATGCAAGAAGGAAGAGTCAAGGTCTTCCAACCAGTGAAAAAAGGATTTGAGAAATATCAAGAGCTTCAAGTACAACAAGCATGGTCGTTATGCTTGTTAATGTCCTTAGAAGAAGAAGGGGAAGGGTAAGCAAGAGCAACAACTAAACAGTTTGCGAGAAATGTAGAAGCCTCGGGTGTGAAGTTGTGAACGAGTTGACTGACAACCTTGACACTAACTTTGCATGGTATCATGCCTTTCAAGTTTCCACCAATACTGTTTCAAATGTTGGGCGGTACATTGACAATGGACTCTCTCGACATATGACAACAAACAGATCAGCCTTCTTTAATTTAAAGGAACAAGATATCGGCATACAAGTGGATCTTGGTGATGATGGAAAGTACCCAATGATCGGGTTGGGTTCTATCTCTTTCCACATATCGACAGGACAAGTTCTGGAACTCCATGAGGTATTGTATGATCCTAGTATGACTAAAAACATGCTTTCAGTTTCTTGACTAACAGATTTAAAGTGCAGGTCTGAGTTTGATGATCAAGGAGTGATCATCAAAAGTCGTATAGCTCAAGGAGTGATCATCAAAAGTCATATAGCCCTGATCCCAATCGAGTCTTGGCCAAAGGAGTCAAAGAGGGTGGAATTTACAGACTTCTTGCAAATCCCATGAAGCATAGAGCCTTGTTGACTAGCAATGACAATCTGTGTGAGCTTTGGCACAGAAGATTCGATCACCTCAACTATGGATCTTTGCCTCTTCTGAAAGATATGGTGGTTGGATTTCCTAAGTTCAAGGTGGAGTTAAGATAAGATAAGACAAGGTAATTTTATTAATGTCCAACAAATGAGCATAAATAGGTCAATGGAACTACCAGGTACAATAGTGTGCAAGGGATGTGCACTCACCAAGGATGCCAACGCTGCCTTCCCAAGCAACGAGCACAGATCAAGAGGGAATCTTGATTTGATTCATTCAGATGTCTATGGACCCATGTCATCAGCTTCATTGACAAGTAATCTTTATTATGTTACTCTCACTAGTGATTCTTCTAGGAATATTTTATGAAGACCAAGAATGAGGTCTTTTTAAAGTTTTGAGAATTCAAAGCTCTTATTTAGAGCCAGACGGGTAGGAAGATCAAGGTACTGAGATCAGAGAATGGAGGGGAGTATATCTCCAATGATTTTCTTTATTTTTGCAGAGAAGCAAGGATTAAGAGGGAGCTTATAGTGCCTTACAACCCGCAGAAGAATGGGGTTGCAAAGAGGAGCATGTCCATAGTGGACACTCTTAAGTCTATGGTTCATGACTTAGATATGCCTATGTTTCTTTGGGTTGAGGCATGTTGTACAATAGATTACATATTGAACACGTGTCCTCACATAGTGTTGAAGGACAAGAGTCTAGAGGAAGCTTTCAAAAGGAACAAACCAGATGTTGCTCATTTCAAGGTGTTTGGAAGTCAAGTTTACATTCATGTTGCATAGGAGATGAGGATGAAGCTTGAACCCTCGAATTTTAAGGGTATTCTAGTTGGATACAGTGAATCCTCTAAGGCTTACAAGATCTACGTTCCATCTTAGAGGAAGATAGTAAGGATATAAAGGTTGACGAGGATGCATGGACTTCCAGGTCCCAAGAGCTTCAAACAGTGATTGAGGAGAAGACAACACTTGCAGCTCAAAGTGTTGATCCATAGGTTTCAAATAGTTCAAGTTCAGGACAGACAAATTCCAATATAGTACAAAGACAACTTTACCACCCAATATAGCAAGGAGATCGAGGTGGCTTACATAGACATTGCCAAAGGCAAAGGAGCAAGTTGGTGCTCCAAAGACTTCTTTTCAGGTAAGCCATCCTCCTAAGGAATTTCCTAGTTGTTGCATTCATGTCTTCCATCATTGAGGTGCATGGGCAAGAGACCCATGTGCATAGGTTGAAGAAACACCTTTACGAGCTGAAGCAAACACCATGTACTTGGTACTCCAAGATCAATGAGTACTTGCTAGGTCTGGCCTTCACAAAAACTTCTATAGATCCCAATCTTTATTATTTATTTGATAGATATAATCTGCATGTTTGGTCTTGTATGTAGACAACCTGATACTTACAGGGACCTCTGAGAAGCTCATAGCAGGATGCAAGGCAAAGTTAGCACCCGAGTTTGAGATGAAGGACATTGAACTAATGCACTATTTCTCGGATCTAGAAATGTGGCAAAATCCAAGCAAGGTGTTCCTTGGACAAGGTAAGTACACAGTTGATATTATGGAGAGGTTAAATGATGGGTTGTAAACCCTTAGCAACTCCCATGGCACCAAATCTAAAGTTGCAGGGTGAATTGAATTTAGATTTGGTAGATCCTTCAATGTATTTTGGATCTTTGATGTATCTAGTTAATAGCAGACCTGATATATATATTGTAGTGAACACTTTGAGCCAGTATATGGTTGAACCAAGGCAGATTCACTGGGTAGCTACAAAACATGTGCTCCATTACTTGAAGGACATCGTTCATCATGGTCTGAGGTATGCAAGAGATTGTGAGTTGATGTTGTATCGGATTGCTAATTTGGATTGGTCAAGGGATGCTAGTATCAGGAAGAGTACTTTAAATTGTTGCTTCAATGTGGGTTCAAGAGTGATATCTTGGGTCAACAGGAAGTGGGCTTTAGTGGCATTGAGTTTAGTAGAGGCAGAGTACATGGTAGCGAACACTGCTAGTTGTGAAGCTATCTAGTTCCACAAGTTCACTGCAGAACTTGTTATCACCGTAACAATTTTCATATCAGGATCCAAATTTTGGAAATTTAGCAAAATGCTATATCACTGTGGAAGTATGATATTTTGGGGGGTTGGTCTATATCCAGCGGCATATAGACAAATATAGCGGAGGCGCAAAAGGTATAACTCGACGGACCGTTCATCTTGAAGAAGCCCGCATCAACGGCTAAGGCACATATCGGAAAATGAAGCAGCGCGGAAGATAATTATTCAAAGGCGGGTCGGGGAAACCATTATGGTTTAGTTCGTGGACGAATGGCGACACCAGAGGTACGTTGGGGTGAAAAGCGGTCTACTCAAAACCGTTTTTTCCAACCCCCGATGTCGGAAGTTGATGGTGTTATCACCTACTGATTTGCATTAATTTTTCCCAATGCATCTTGTCCTTGTGTTATTTTTCCACTCAGATTTTAAGACTTTTTCATCAGCTCCATCAAGCTACCATCACCTAAATCCTTCACTCAGCTGATCATCCAAAATAGTCATGTCCTCCATAAGTCAAAGATTTGGCAAATATCCCAAGCCTATACCTAGCCTTAATTCTTATCTAAATCCTTCAGTTCCATCACTTCATTCATTTTTACCCTTATTTTCATATTCCCGTTGAGAATAAAAAATATTCATTTTATTAAGCACCCTTATCCTATCCACAAAGTCATGTGTTAAGCCTCATATGCCCAAAGTCCTTAGAAAATAGAAAAAGGTTTTATTATTATTAATATAAGTATTTTTATTAAAATATTTATATTAATATTTAAATCCAATATTTAATTTAGGAATTCACGTCAATTCATGGGCACGAATCTCAATTTATATTGTCAAAGGTTGGATGAAGGGTGCACATGCATATCGGGGATTGAAGTAGGGAGGAGGTTAATTTTGTGAAGGCGGGCCGAGGAATACTACCGTGGTTTCTTTCATGGAAACGTGTTTTTGCGTGGACCACATCGGAGGTAAAAGCAGTTTGGATTAAACCACTCTAGCCAAAGCCCGATGTAATAAATGCAAACATTTATCATATGTTTTATGTGAGGCATTTTTCCAGGAGTACATTTCAATAATGATTATGGGATTTCCAATAAAAGAAATTCCTCCTCAGGGTGAAAAGGTTTTACCGAGGTAAGATTTAAGAAATTAATGTTTATTTCCATGAAAAAGATTTAAATGGGAAGATGCACGTGAACGAAGACTTGGATAATTCTTTATCCAAAGATTTACAGGACTAAAAGTAGAAGATAAAAGGTATTTTACCAAAGACGGTAAATTGGAAAAAACACACAATAAATGTTTTTTCACAGTGAGACGGTAACTTGAAAAAAACACACAGTAAACCGTAAATTGGAAAAACATAACACAGTAAATGTTTTTCATGTGAAATGGTAACAGTAAATGTTTTTTACAGTGAAATGGTGAATTGGGAAAAACAAGAAATGGGTTTAAAAGCCACGAGCATGAATTAAATTATGGAAATTTAATTCTACAGGATAGAAAAATATTTGGGAATTATTTTATTCAAATATATTATTCCCAAATATTAAATGAGAATATGGATAAATGAATTAGATTTGAAAGAGTATAAGTGACATTTCAAAGAGAACGTGGCAGAGGAAGGAGCTGGAGCGTCAGAGGAATCTGCAGGGGTTACGAAACGTTTTTTCTGAAAACTGTCATTTATAATCATTGTAGAAGCTGAACCATTTCATTTCAGTTATTGTAATCAGTTACACACTGAAGGAACTCGAATTGTATAAGTATTAGAGGTTCTGAGTGTATTAAGTGGTGGGCAGATGTGCGAGGGCACAATTCTAGTGGTTCTGGACTCTATTGTAATTTTTCTGGGACTGAATTGAATACATATGCAGAAGCATTTTGAACTGTTTATGAAAAGATTCTAATGGCTATGATATGAGTTTGGTCTTCCCTCATTGTATGTATTCCCTGTGTTTCTTTAATTCCATTTACATTGTCTTCTGTTTAAATTGGAGAGTTAAAGGCCCAGAATTCATCTTGTGACGCTCTCGGCTTAAGTAATTTAAACTGTGTATGTTTCTTCTTAGCTAATTCAGAATTCATTTCCGTAATGCTCTGATGTAGTTATTTGTTTCCTCTTTCCTCTTACCACTCTGATTTATTTTAAGTTACAACTCAGATTCATTGCCTCGTTTAGCCTTTATCCTCTGGAGAGTTCTATCAATTGATCATTGTTTTCATTCAATTTCAAAATTTTGACTCCATAGCCCTGTGTGTCCCTCCTCTTCTTAGCCAGCAAACTTTAATAAAACCCCCAAAACAAACCAAATCTAGCCACCGATTGCTAAAGAATTATCAAGTGACATGAGAGAGCCCTCTCTGAGTTGAGCAGGCTAGTGCCCAGCTCTAAAATAGGTTGAAATAGTTACCTTTGTCATTTGTTTATCAGCCAAAACAAATTTACAGAGTGCTAACAGAACTGACAGGTGAGATGTTGGAGCCTACTCTGGTCTACTATGACAATCAGAGTTGTAACAGGCTTTCTGAGAATCCAATATTCCATGACCGCTCCAAACACATCGACATTAGGTGCCACTTTCTCCGAGATAGGGTTCAAAAGGGAGCAATGGCACTAGAGTATGTTCAAAAAGATCAACAAGTTGCGGATATCTTGACTCCCCTGGCCAAGGGGAAGTTTGAATTGTTCAAGGAGACATTGGACTTGGTGGAGAAACTTTCCTTGCTAAGAGGGAGTGTTAGATATTTTAACATATTTAGCTCAAATAGCTTTCTCAACAATATCAGGGTGCACACAGTTAGCGGAGAAGACAGCAAATTAGGTGCTTTCAGCCTTTCCTTACAGCAATAATAAACAAACTTAATAAAGACACAATTAGATAGAGATATAGGTCGTTGTTTGGTAGAGGGCACATGCATGTTGTAGGCATGCATGTGCCACCTTCAATTAATTTCAGTGTACATCTAGTTCAGATTTAGCAGTTCCAGTTTTGGATGGAGTTAATCTAAGAAACAGGACAGATCCAACTAGGGGGGCATGTCTGTATCCCACGTATCGGACACGTGTCCGACACATGTTTGGAACATGTCCTAAAACAGGACATGTATCAAACATGTGCCCTAGGCATCTCCCGCACATCCAAATCTAAAAAACATTTTTCATTGGTATTTTCAGCTGTAGGGAAAGAGCTCTCATGGTCTCTCATTGTGCAGATGAAGGGTGAAATCGAGATTTGAAGGGATTCCAAGTGTTTTGTAAATGTTCTACTTTCTAAAATATTTGGCATGTCTCGTGTTGGATACTCGTATTCCTGTGTCCTCGTCTCATGTGACTTAGGAGTTAGTCTATTTTCAGAGTGTTTCTTTTGTTAGTCTTCTGTTCAGCTTTCAGTTCAATTCATTTTTAGTATGCATGTTTTTAGGATTACTCTTCGAGTGCAGAATCTGCTTACCATGGTCTGAAAAACAACTATTTATGGGGCTGCTCTTGGCAAATTCTTCTGCGTCATCACATCCAGGATGCCATCCATGTAGGTGGCATTAAGGGACTTTCAGGACTTGTGATACTATTGGAGCAACGACTTTCAGAATCTTAGGATCGAGAGTTTTCAGAGGGTGTGGCAAGCTGGGAAAATAGTGTTGATGGAGCTCCATTGGGATTTTGAAGGCCCTAGAAATGGATGGGACTTGGCTACATGGTCAATTCGGACATTTTCTTCAGACATAGGCCACTTGGTTTACTCTCTTCTTTCATGGGCAAAGAAAGGTTTCCATACTTGGGATGATTTGTGGGACAAGGATTCAAGTAATTGGTTCCCATGGGAAGTTGTTAATCACATCCAATGACCACAAGAAACAGACAAACAAGATTTTATGGCACTTTATAAAATCATTCCAAGCACTAGCTTCTTCAACCTGACTTTGGATACACAGGGTCCCATTTGGAAAGACTAGAAATGGTCATATGGATCATCTTTCTTTAACTCGACCAAGCTTCTCACTTACAAATCTACTCAACAAAAGACGGATTGTTTAGGAAAATGCAACTAGATGGCTTCAAAGGTTTTAGGACCACTGAAAAGTCCAGTCATCTTTTAATGCTAGGGTGCTTGGGTGGTAGGTCCTCAATAATGGGCTAGCCATTAAAGGTAGGCTACATCATATTGGGTTTATTGATGGTTGTTGTGTGTTTTTGGTCTAAAATAATTTACAGTGAAACATCTCTGTAGGATTTCAAGGCCACTAGAACCTTTTGGGGCTAGGTTATTGCCAACTGGCAGAGTATTTTGTTCTCCTCAACACCCCTATTCATTTCAAAGTGATCATTTTGGGTGATAGTTCAATGATCAAGCCAATAGCTAAAAGCATATGGGGCACCCTATGGTCAACTTGCATCTCCTTTCAAGGAAGTGATGATGTAGAACTATATTCTATGGCAACCCTATGCCACTGCATTTGGAAGAAATCAAAGTTTCCAAATCTAATTTAGCAATCTGGTTAGCACCAAGGATTCAAATCATTAGAAAAGACATGGATTCTTGACATTGGAACCAATGTTTTCAAAACCGGACCAGAAACAGCTGAACCAACCAGTCAAACCAATTCCAAGGGGTTTCCAAGTGGAACCAGCCATTCAAACCAGAAATGACCAATTCCATATCGAGCCAGTCTTTCCAGTCTGAACTAGCTGGTTCTGCACAGAGTCATATGGGCATGCGTGGGCCCACTGTCTTCACTTAAAACCCAGGAAAAAAAATTAAAACCTAAAACCCTAAACCTAATTCTAAACCCCTCCCCTATCTAAAACCCTAAACTTCACATATTTCTGTCTAATAATTTGGATTCACTTGGATATACATGAATATATATTTTTTAATCAAATTTTGAATATTTTATATATTTTTTGGTCGACCGGTTTTTTATAGGTTCCAGTCTGATTTTGGTCTGATTCCAGTTTTGGGGGTTGAACAGTTCAGTAACAAGTCCAGTTCCGATAGCATTGATTGAAACCAAAGCAAATATGTTGATGCTTCTTGCCTATGTAGGGAGGGGCAGCCCCAAGGTTTGGCTTGTTGATATAATTCATTCATTAACAAAATATAAGATGTGTTTTCCTAGAAAGTAAGAAAAAAGTAACTACGAAACAGTTATAGTGCTAAGTAGATGTTGATATTGTAAACTTGAAATAGGTAGATCATTGCATTCCTCATTAGTATGCAAAATAAAACTCATCACCCTGTTTCGTCGTCCTCATTTCACCCTCTCTGAACCTTGGTAGAAGATCAGCAAATTAGTCAATTGGCGTGTATTAATAACACCAAAATTGCACTATGTAAAAAATAGGCACCACCCACAGACATTACACACACATTGGGAATAATTGTTTATTCATTTAATAAAATAGCAGCAAGTACATGTCTCTCACTACCCCAAGCACCTATTACTATGACAAACCAACTCTCACAGCATAGATTTTTAGTTGTGTTATCCAGAGACACGTCCCCAGGGGTCGGGGTGCATTACCCATGTTCCTCACAGTCCCATAGAGTTGGGGATGTCGGAGGATTACTGGATGGCATCTCATTGAGGTATGTCCCTAACATGCCAGTAATGTCTTAAGCATCTAAAAACGTGTCTAATTCTACTCTAAAGACTAAAACCCAACCCACTATACACATTTAAAACCTACCCATTAACCAAAGAAAAAAAGAAAATACTCACTCATAAACTATCACAGAGACAAAACACCTATTAGGGAGGAATGTTCCCTCGTCAACAAAGACTGTGTTTTGCTAGGTTAAGCCTTTTCACAGTAGCATATTGTTGTTAAATGCTTCAAGATTCACTGTGTTAGAATTTATAGAGACAACGTTTCATATCCACGATACACAATCCATCTTCAAAACAAGAGAAATAGAAATGAACGATTGCATCTGACATCTTCGTAGGGTTTATAGCTGACGCATTTCTTTTTCTGGTGCTGGGTTCATCAGCATTTTTGTATTTATGGTTTCTTGCTTGCCCAGATAGCTTCAAATTGCTATTCTTCATCACTATCACTCTCTCTTGACCTGAAGATGGGTCACATACAGATCTGAAATGTCTATTTTATAAATTCTAACACAGTGAGAACTGTGTTTCTGAGCAAGGACTAATCGTTCTATATGAAATTGACATTGGATATGGATTTATACAGCATGTATCGTGATCTTGTTCATGAATGACGAATCTGATGTTTTATTGCATTTTCATTTTCACTACATATAAGAAAATCAATAATTCATGGTACAGTCTAATGATTCGATCTGATGGTCATGCATTTTGTTGAATTTTAATGAAGATTTGTACCTTGGACAAGTGGTTCCTATGGGTTTTTAAACTTTTACCTAGGAATGTGGTCCACAACTTAAAAGTGGGTCTTTTTTCATAAAGTCACTTTATAAGTGGTAAAGTGAACTTTAA
>SNQJ01S0142046.1:18520-32372 GCA_010110895.2 Picea sitchensis
TTGGAATGATTTTATAAAGTGCCATAAAATCTTGTTTGTCTGTTTCTTGTGGTCATTGGATGTGATTAACAACTTCCCATGGGAACCAATTACTTGAATCCTTGTCCCACAAATCATCCCAAGTATGGAAACCTTTCTTTGCCTATGAAAGAAGAGAGTAAACCAAGTGGCCTATGTCTGAAGAAAATGTCCGAATTGACCATGTAGCCAAGTCCCATCCATTTCTAGGGCCTTCAAAATCCCAATGGAGCTCCATCAACACTATTTGCCCAGCTTGCCACACCCTCTGAAAACTCTCGATCCTAAGATTCTGAAAGTAGTTGCCACAGTATCACAAATCCTGAAAGTCCCTTAATGCCACCTACATGGATGGCATCCTGGATGTGATGACGCAGAAGAATTTGCCAAGAGCAGCCCCATAAATAGTTGTTTTTCAGACCATGGTAAGCAGATTCTGCACTCGAAGAGTAATCCTAAAAACCTCAGGTAACTTTAAAGTTGGAAACCTTACAAAACACAATCTTCGAATTCTAGAATCTACAAATACATATTGCAGAAAAATAATAACAGCAAGTACACAGATCTGAACTCTCAATAACATCTATCTTCTATTGAATACGGAAAGAAGAAAATACACTGCAATAACTCAAAACCAAAAACTCGCTAACCAACACAGTGGTGTGCCTTGCATCTCCTTTATAGCATAGGAAGACGAGGGAAGATACAATGTATCTCGTCACATGCATGAAGGGCTCAAGGTGACTCAGTTAAACCCTAACCCTGGTCTAATCACCTAGTGCACACTGCACCCTAGATGCATGGATAAGTTTTCCAGGTAAGTGCACCTCAACTGGAAGATGAATTGGAGCATGCAAGAATGCATCCCACTTCCTTGAGAATTGTGCCCTCTTCCTAAACTGGATTCTTACCCATGCAAGCATTTTGGGCAACCTATGGATCTTTGCCCTGTGTAAGAATAGATTATGCATGCGTTCTAAAACTGAACTGCACTGAAGCAAACTGGAAATTGCTAAATCTGGAACAACAGTAAACTGGATTTAACTGTGTTGAAATTTCTAAAACCAAGGTAAGCAGATCCTGCAGTCAAAGAATAACTAAACCTTATGTAACTTTAAAGTTTAAATTGAAACTTTATTGGTAAAACAACAATCTTAGAATATTCTAATCTACAAACACATGCTGCTGAAAACACTAACAGAAAATACATGGAAAACAAAACTCTCAAATCTGCATCACTGTTTTATTAAATCTGGAAAACAGTGAATTCTAATGCTATAGCTGAAAACATAAACTCGTCAATAACCTCAGTGGAAGATCCTCTTGCTCCTTTATATACTAGGAGGAGTAAGACTAATGCATTCCATCTCTGAGGTGCACCTAGGCTAAGATAGGAAACCCTAACCCTAAATTTGCCTAGCACAATGCACCCAACATGCATGAGAAACTTCCTAGAATAGAGTGCAACTGGAGAAGAATGACAGCGTGTAAGCATGTGTCAACTTGCCTTGAGGAAAAAGCCCCATCTAAATCTGGAAGACTCCTCTCTCATGCATTCTGTCTAAAGTTAGATCATGCATGCATACTAAAAATGAATTGAACTGAAAGCTGCAAGAAGACTAACAAAAGAAACACTCTGAAAATAGACTAACTCCTAAGTCACATGAGATGAGGACACAGGAATACAAGTATCCAACACGAGACATGTCAACCCCGGAAATAGGATATGAGGGACATGTTTTTAATATATATATATATATATATATATATATTAAAAAAATTACAAATACAAAAATGAAATATAGACATAAAGATCCAAATATTTTAGAAAGTAGAACATTTACAAAACACTTGGAATCCCTTCAAATCTCGATTTCACCCTTCATCTGCACAATGAGAGACCATGAGAGCTCTTTCCCTACAGCTGAAAGTGAGAAAATACCAATGAAAAATGTTTTTTAGAGTTGGATGTGCAGGACATGCCTAGGGCACATGTCAGACACATGTTTGATACATGTCCTGTTTTAGGACATGTTCCAAACATGTTTCGGACACGTGTCCAATATGTGGGATACAGACATGCCCCCCTAGTTGGATCTGTCCTGTTTCTTAGATTAATTCCATCCAAAACTGGAACTGCTAAATCTGAACTGGATGTAAACTGAAATTAATTGAAGGTGGCACATGCATGTCTACAACATGCATGTGCCCTCTACCAAACAACGGCCTATATCTCTATCGAATTGTGCCTTTATTAAGTTTGTTTATTATTGCTGTAAGGAAAGGCTGAAAACACCTAATTTTCTGTCTTCTCCGCTGACTGTGTGCACCCTGATGTTGTTGAGAAAGCTATTTGAGCTAAACAGATTAAAATATCTAACACTCCCTCTTAGCAAGGAAAGTTTCTCCACCAAGTCCAGTGTCTCCTTGAACAATTTAAACTTCCCCTTGGCCAGGGGAGTCAAGATATCCGCAACTTGTTGATCTTTCTGAACATACTCTAGTGCCATTGCTCCCTTCTGAACCCTATCTCGGAGAAAGTGGCACCTAATGTCGATGTGTTTGGAGCGGTCATGGAATATTGGATTCTCAGAAAGTCTGTTACAACTCTGATTGTCATAGTAGACCAGAGTAGGCTCCAACATCTCACCTGTCAGTTCTGCAATGAACTTGTGGAACTAGATAGCTTCACAACTAGCAGTGTTCGCTACCATGTACTCTGCCTCTACTAAACTCAATGCCACTAAAGCCCACTTCCTGTTGACCCAAGATATCACTCTTGAACCCACATTGAAGCAACAATTTAAAGTACTCTTCCTGATACTAGCATCCCTTGACCAATCCGAATTAGCAAACCCATACAACATCAACTCACAATCTCTTGCATACCTCAGACCATGATGAACGATGTCCTTCAAGTAATGGAGCACATGTTTTGTAGCTACCCAGTGAATCTGCCTTGGTTCAACCATTGTAATATCCCTCGGTCGAACCCAATTGTAATGTAATATAAATGTACTTAAGTTGGTGAGCTGTTTTGACCTCATTTGGTAATGCTCGTCATGTGGCATAGTGCGCGCATGAATTGCGCAGTAAAATGATGTAATGTGCACATTCTAGGATACCGCGCGCAGTATGGAGGACAACGAGCCTCGTGTATATGATATGTGTTATAGGCTGGCGAGCCGGTTATTATAAGCAAGGATGCTTATGTTTTGGTATTGGGCCGGAACGCCTAGATGTCAAAGGCCAATGCGCCTACTTTGTACATGACTCATGATTAATATAAAATACATCGCTGCGCGCAGACCGACCACGATAAAAGAGATGGGGGACTGAACTTCACCAGTTAGGGAAAGGGAGGGCTAAAAGTCAAGGGAATATTATATTAATATTTCCTAAAAAGTATGGATAATTATTTTATCCCAAGTTCTAAAGTTGGGGACAAGTGGACCAAAGTAACTTCCGATATGACAAGTGTCAAGTTGGGGACATGCATTCATATCGTGGGGAACTTAACTCATTTGGTCATTTTTCACGGGATTTTCTTACTAGCATCTGGGACCATCATTCACACCATCACTTTCACGAGAGTTTCATAGTGATTCTTTTCCACACTCAGTTATCCAGTCAATGATTCCATGACCATTTTTTCACTCATGCATTCCGTTATCCTTGAGACAACCATTTCACCATTCTGGAGCCTGTTCCCATAGCCCTTTTCGGTTGGTGTACCTGGTTAGCTTGGAGCGGGATTGAAGAAGTGGGTTGTCAGGCCCGTGAGCAATTCTCTAAGCGAGAGAAGTGCTGGGGATTGATTCCCGAAGGTGCTAAACTGCAGCTACAACGCTCTAAGACTTCCAGTCCGGCTTGTTGCTGAAGGCCTGGAAGGGAAGTGGGGCAGCTGAGGGACTGTTGAGCAGAGAAGGGGCACACTTCCTTGGGTGGGACAAGCATGTGGGGAATGAGAGGCTGTAGGCTGTTAGTTGAGTGAGCACCTGAGACAGAGTCTTTCCTGTTGCCCATGAGCCTTAGCCTGGATAAGAACCCTTTACCCTGGGTGGAGTTCAGTCCCAGCTTGGGGGTGACTCACCGTTGAGAATGATGAACAGTGTAGTCTAAGGCTGGGAGGTTCGTGGATGGTCTGTACGTAGTTGGTGACAATCTTTCTAAGATAAGTACCAATTGTATGATAAAATGATATGCTACTTTGTTATTTACATGCCTATGTTACGGTTTATCAAATATGTGATTATAATTGCCTGTATGTTTTTGGGTAATTCCCTGTAAATGCTGCATATCTGTAGTTATTGTTATTTCAGTAGAAAAGTCGTATGTTACAGAAAATAAGTGTTTGTTTATGTTTATATGTAAAGCTTCCGCAAGAGTGCTGTATGTATATGTTTTAGTTGCATGCAGTTTAAAGAATAAATCTATGTTGCATAGCTCAGTTGACTACTGGGTATGTTACCGTATGTTTCGTAGTAAGGGAACGAAAACATTCCCTAGAGTAGCATGGTCTGGCCTGTTCAGGCTGGGAATGTTACCGACTGGTGTCAGAGCATGAGTGGGATCTATAGAAGTTTTTGTGAAGGCCAGACCTAACAAGTACTCATTGATCTTGGAGTACCAAGTACATGGTGCTTGCTTCAGCTCGTAAAGGTGTTTCTTCAACCTGTGTACATGGGTCTCTTGCCCATGCACCTCAATGATGGAAGACATGAATGCAACAACTAGGAAATTCCTTAGGAGGATGGCTTACCTGAAAAAGAAGTCTTTGGAGCACCAACTTGCTCCTTTTCCTTTGGCAATGTCTATGTAAGCCACCTCGACCTCCTTGCTATATTGGTTGGTAAAGTTGTCTTTGTATTGTATTGGAATTTGTCTGTCCTGAACTTGAACTATTTGAAACCTATGGATCAACACTTTGAGCTGCAAGTGTTGTCTTCTTCTCAATCACTGTTTGAAGCTCTTGGGACCTGGAAGTCCATGCATACTCGTCAACCTTTATATCCCAACTCATTACTATCTTCCTCTAAGATGGAACATAGATATTGTAAGCCTTAGAGGATTCATTGTATCCAACTAGAATACCCTTAAAATTCAAGGGTTCAAGCTTCATCCTCATCTCCTATGGAACATGAATGTAAACTTGACTTCCAAACACCTTGAAATGAGCAACATCTGGTTTGTTCCTTTTGAAAACTTCCTCTAGACTCGTCCTTCAACACTCTGTGAGGACATGTGTTCAATATGTAAGCTATTGTACAACATGCCTCAGCCCAAAGAAACATAGGCATATCTAAGTCATGAACCATAGACTTAAGAGTGTCCATTATGGACATGCTCCTCTTTGCAACCCCATTCTTCTACGGGTTGTAAGGCACTATAAGCTCCCTCTTAATCCTTGCTTCTCTGCAAAAATAAAGAAAATCATTGGAGATATACTCCCCTCCATTCTCTGATCTCAGTACCTTGATATTCCTACCCGTCTGGCTCTAAATAAGAGCTTTGAATTTCCTACCCGTCTGGCTCTAAATAAGAGCTTTGAATTCTCAAAACTTTAAAAAGACCTCATTCTTGGTCTTCATAAAATATTCCTAGAAGAATCATCAGTGAGAGTAACATAATAAAGATTACTTGTTAATGAAGCTGATGACATGGGTCCATAGACATTTGAATGAATCAAATCAAGAATCCCTCTTGATCTATGCTCGTTGCTTGGGAAGGCAGCGTTGGCATCCTTGGTGAGTGCACATCCCTTGCACACTATTGTACCTGGTAGTCCCATTGACCTATTTATGCTCATTTGTTGGAAATTAATAAAATTACCTTGTCTTATCTTATCTTAACTCCACCTTGAACTTAGGAAATCCAACCACCATATCTTTCAGAAGAGGCAAAGATCCAGAGTTGAGGTGATTGAATCTTCAGTGCCAAAGCTCACACAGATTGTCACTGCTAGTCAACAAGGCTCTATGCTTCATGGGATTTGCAAGAAGTCTGTAAATTCCACCCTCTTTGACTCCTCTGGCCAAGACTTGACCAGGATCAGGGCTATATGACTTTTGATGATCACTCCTTGAGCTATACGACTTTTGATGATCACTCCTTGATCATCAAACTCAGACTTGCACTTTAAATCTGTTAGTCAAGAAACTGAAAGCATGTTTTTAGTCATACTAGGATCATACAATACCTCATGGAGTTCCAGAACTTGTCCTGTCGATACGTGGAAAGAGATAGAACCCAACCCAGTCATTGGGTACTTGCCATCATCACCAAGATCCACTTGTATGTCGATATCTTGTTCCTTTAACCTGAAGAAGGTCGATCTGTTTGTTGTCATATGTCGAGAGGCTCCATTGTCAATGTACCGCCCAACATTTGAAACTGTATTGGTGGAAACTTGAAAGGCATGATACCATGCAAAGTTAGTGTCAAGGTTGTCAGCCAACTCGTTCACAACTTCACACTTGAGGCTTCTACATTTCTCACAAACTGTTTAGTTGTTGCTCTTGCTTACCCTTCCCCTTCTTCTTCTGAGGACATTAACAAGCATAGCGACCAAGCTTGTTGTACTTGAAGCTCTTGATATTTCTCAAAGCCTTTTTTTGTTGGTTGGAAGACCTTGACTCCTCCTTCTTGCATTGCCTTCCCAAATCCTCCTTTCTTTCCTCCCTTCCTCGCCTTCCCGATGAGGGCTAGGTTTGGTACATCATTATAGCTGGGTAAAACTATCTCCAATCTCTTCTCCTCCATGACAAGAACATCCCACAGACTTTCAAGTGAAGGCAAATGCCCACAAGCACATACACACTATTGACCACCTATTCAACTAGGGGGTCAACTCCATGTACCATGAAGATATGCACCATCAGGTGCTACCAAGTCAGAGACTTACTGGTTCTACAAGGTAGTTTTGGCCTTCAGCTCTTATTTTTGTAATGGAATTTTCTCTCCCCTGCGTGGGATTATAATGTAATGGGTCTGCATGGATCATAGTTAGGTCGGTTTCCTTAGGACTTCATCATTAGAGGAGTCCCTTTCACTGAGTGTTTTTTTTCCTAAGGTTATTAATTTGGCCTAATTAGTCTTATTAATTTCCCTTGAGTTTTTCACTCCCATAAATAATTCCTCCAAAGTGGTGAAAGGCGTTCTAATGGTCTAGCCCTCTGGTAGCTAGTGTCTAAGAATGTTGTAAATGACCATGTAAGACATCTCCTAAAGTTTTGCGGAATTCCATCGAGTCTAGATAGTTTTTTTTTAATTTATTAAAATTGCCTAAGTATGGGTAATTTTAATTAATTTTTGATGAAAAATGTAAAAACTAGGTCTTTGGGATTTTGATAGGGGTATTTGTGCTCAAAGGAAATGGAATGAGACCCCCTACACTCTTGGACCAAGTTTCAGCGCAATTGGACAAGTTTTGCTAGGTGTTTGTCCATGAGGAGTCTTAGTCAGTCCAAAACAACAATTTAATTGCTTGTATTGACATAGTCAAAATGTCAATTTTTGTAATTTTGAGCTAAATGGTTAGAGAGAAGGTGGGAGAACTTACCCAAACCCATACCTCAGCTATCCTAACCCCTTTCCTAACCTTTTACACCCCCTCACTTGACTTTCACTTCATTTCACTTACTCCCCTAGGGGATTTGCGCCCCCCTTGAGGAAGATGTTGTCCCAACTAAAAAATTAAAAGGTGAACACCTCCCTAACCCTTAGTGCGCCCTCCCTAGTGCCTAACCTTAGTGTTGGGTGAGCTAAAATGTTATTACCCATCCCCCTCACTCATCCCTCACCCTCCACTCATGTTCAAAACCCTAAAAGTGCGCCCCCCTTGAGATGCTCAGTTTTGCTTGGGTGTTGACACTTGGAAAGCATCCAAGTGGGGTAGCTTTGCCTTCCCAAGTATAAATAAAGGCCTACCCCTCCTCATTTCTCATCAATTCTCAGAGTACTGTTACTATACCCAAATCTCTCTCACTCATCTCCCACTCATCTCTCTTCCATCCTCATTTCTTCTTGTAATTTTTTGCTGCAAGTATTTGCATGCACTCTTTGGAATAAGAAAAGATTTGGAGGGAATTTCATGGTGCATTGGGAGTTTCTTGATGCTCCTCTTAGTCTTTGTTTGAGGTGATATTGCTGCCATAGTTTTATTGTGGGTTTTTCTTGCTTTCAAATCTAATCTAGGAGATCCCAAGCAAAGTATTTTGCTTGGTTAAGTTTATGGTAGTATTGCTATAGACTTAGTGAGTAGTTTGTATGGTGTTTCAAAGTAGTTTGCCATTTCCATGTCATGTGCTCATCTCCTTGTTGTTTTGTAGCAAGATCTCACTTATTTGCAAGTCACTAAGGGTTTGGAGAAACAATTTTCAGATTCCTCCATTAGTTTTCTGTTCTAACTTCTTTCATTTCTTTGAGGTTGTTTTTCAGTTCTGAAATAGGCTTAAAATCATTATCTATATTCAAATTTTTATAGTAAAAATTTATGTTTTCACTAACATAAATTTTTTGAGTTGTTTTGTACATTTTACAGCAAAAGCTTGTTGGTTTTTGCAGATTCTTGCCAGGACAAGGGGAGGTGCTGCCCATTTTGGGCCACAAAACACTTAAGAAGAGCCTCCAATAGTTGGGTAACATATTGCCCTCTTCTCTCATCTTTTGTAAGCATTGTAAGCAAGCCCAAGGAAGTCCCAAAAGGGCTTGCATTTCTCCTCTAATAAATTTCTGCAATTTAATTTATTAGTTGTGCCTACATCTTGGAGTGTGTTTGGCCTAGCCAACCCCCAAAACCGTAAGGCTAGGAAGCATTTTTATTTTCTGCAATTGTTGTTCATTTGTTTGCCCCACTTGTCATTAGGACAAGGTTGAGAGGCTAGGTTTTTTTTAAGCATTTTCTTTTCAAGTTTTGAATCCACTTGTGCACAAAACCGGAAGGCTTTGTCCTCCACCTTGTGCACTTGCTTGAGGTTGCTAGTTTGAGTTTCTTTCAAGTAATTTTAATTCTAAATTGTTTTCCTACACCTTGGAGTGTGCTTGGCTTTGCCAACCTCCAAAATCGTAAAGCTAGATTAGTTTGTGGTTGCTTTCTTTTACATGCTCAATAATGATCTAATCTAAGTAAATAAGTAATCATATGCTAGTTTAGGCCCATGGAGACATTATGAGTTAATTTGCTTATCTCATTCATATTTGCTATCTACTTTCGTCTTGGGGCATTTTACATTCAAGCACAATTTCATCTTGCAATTTATCTTTCCAAGTACCTTCTTTTGTTGCAAGTTATTTAAGTTTTAAGTACTTTTGCTTAATGATTTAGATCTTTTATGTACTTTACTTCCATCTCTTGCAACCTTGTATGATCTTGTGATTCATGGCAAACACTTAATTTTTCTTGCAACTTAATTTTCGTACTTTAATTTCCTTGCATTATCCTTCAAGTACTTGGTATCTTGCAAGCACATCTTGCACAACAACACATTGCAATCACCTTAACTCAATCTAAACTAACTCAATTTACCTTAGTCTCCTAGGACATAAAATCAACTAGCTTAATAGGTCACCTTTTACTGACCCAACTTTGCCATCAAAATGAGAATTTAAGGAAGAAACGGGAGGTGCTAGATCGGGGACGATCTCACGGTGCTTGACGTCCTTCCTGTGGAGTACTTCTATTCTTGGGTTGACCTGTGGAGCTAGGGTGTGGCCTTGTTTGCCTCACTTCTTGAGCACCCAACAACTCTTTTGGTACAAACGGGGGGAGTTCTTGGGTTGTCACTTAGTCTAGGATTCACTTCTAACGTAACAAACTTATTAATCCTAAAATTAATCCACTCAACCTTGGGCACCTTATTGGACACATCTTTATGGTTTATGCTTTAGTATACATTGCAAACACTACACTCTTTATCTTTCATGCAATTTACTTTCAAGCATTGTGGATTGGACTAAGTAGTTGAAAGTTGCGCTTTAGCCCTTGGAGGCCTCTTGTTCATGTTTTAATTTTGAGTTTAGTTTAATCTGTTGAGGTGATTGGACTCCCTCACTGAAGTTGCGCATCCCTTGGAGGCTTCTTCTTTGTTGGAGCTTGTTGTTGTGTATGCCATTGAAGGCTTCCCCTTGAGTTGCGCATCCCTTGGAGGCACTCTTGCTTGGGTAAGTTGGCTTGTGTGTTATGGTTGTATTTCCTTAGAGCACATCTCTTTTACCTGCACATTAAGTCTCTTAACAAGTTAGTATTTGGTTAGTTATCTTGCTTGTATCATCTATATATCTTGTATATTCATTGTTGTATCTTTCAATTGTAACTTTGTGGATATTTAGTTCTTTCATTCTTTTGTATCTAGTCTAATTGTGTAATCTCGTCATTAGCATTCTTTTGTAATTATTGTTGTAAACTTTGTAAAACGAAACTCCCTCAAACTTAGTTGACCCCTTGCCCAATCTTAGGCACTAGTCTTAGAAGACTTAGGGAAATGACTTCTTTTGCATTGAAAGACTTGCACTTTGCATATAGGCTAGATTCCCCCAAACCTTAATCAACTAAAATCAACTTCTAGAATTTAACTTTTAACTTCATCTAGTAACTAGGGTCTACCCCCCTTGGCTTCCCTAGGAGTAAGCTTAGACGGAAGAGGTTCAAGTCGAGGTGATAGTGGGCTTTGAACCTAGGCATTGTGCCTCCAAGGACACACTAAGTGAGTTGGACTTAGCTCACATTTGCAAGTGTGTATAAGGACGACAACACACACTATACAAAATGATGTCAGGATGGACCAAATCCATTTAGACAGTCACAACGAGTTGATCTCTCAACTTTATGGACTTCATGAGATAGCTAGCTACTGTACCTGTATTTCTCATGTAGGTACCACTTAGTTTGTTTGTCAAGAGCATTCTCCTAGACATGTTCTCACTTTGGTACAAGGTGACCAGGGTACTATGTATTTCCTAGGCTGTCTTCTTCTCTATGATGTGAGGGATTAGATGGTCCTTTGCTGAATCTAGAACAATTCATTTTGCTTTGACTAATTTTGTTGTGCTCGACCAACTCCTTGGATTTTCGGGAAATGGGAAGTATGACCTCCCTCTCCACAAGGTAACACAACTAAACCTCTTCCAAGAGATTCTGCAACCTGCACTTTCATGGAACAGAGTCAGAAGTGCCCTCCAACATTTGACAATCTTGGAGACCGTGACTGGTCATGATTTCAACTCTTCAAACAAACACAAAAATAGTTCAACAACTAAAAATCAAACACAACCTTTCAATGAATGGAAGATCCTGGGCATCTCACCTATCAACCCTTCTTGGGTCAAAATCTACTTCACCACTGAAGCTCAGGCATCCCATCACTGAAACCCTCTGACAATTCACTCATACAGGTTGTAGTGCTATCTATACACAGATTCTTGAGAAGTTTTGATGAATGTGCTCTGATACCATGTTGAAATTTCTAAAACCATGGTAAATAGATTATGCACTTATAATAACTAAACCCTACATAACTTTAAACTGAAACCTTATCAAAACAGAAATCTTCCAATACGTTAATCTACAAACACATGCTGCTGGAAACACTAACAAAAAATGAACAGAAAACAAAATTCTCAAATCTGCATCACTGTTTCATTAGATATAGAAAATAATATATCCTAATGCTATAGCTCAAAACATGACCTTGCCAACAACCTCAGTGGAAGATCATCTCACTCCTTTATAGACTAGGAGGATTAGGGTTACAATTAATGCATTCCATCTTTGAGGTGTGCCTAGGCTAGGATAGGAAACCCTAACTCTAAATTTGCCTAGTATAATGAGCTCAACATGCATGAGAAACTTCGTAGAATGGAGAACCCAACTAGAGAACATTGACATGTAAGCATGTGTCATCTTGCCTTGGGAAAAGTGCCCCAACTAAATTTGGAAGTCTCTTCTCTCTTGTTTGCTCTATCTAAAATTAGATCATGCATGCATTCTAAAAACAAACTGAATTGAACATTGAATTGAAAGTTGAACTGAAGACCAACAAGAGCAACACTCTGAAAATAGACTAACTCCATCTAACATTGGAATTGCTAAATCTGAATTAGACATAAACTGAAATTCTCTGAATGTGGCGCATGCATGCACCCTCTAGTAAACAACACATATCTCTGTCAAACTATGCCTTCTAGCAAACAACAGTCTAATCTCTGTCTAACTGCAGCCTCATTAAGCCTGTTAATTACTGCTGTAAGGAAAGGCTGAAAATGACATATCTGTTGTCTTCTCTGCTGACTGTGTGCACTGATGTTGTGGAGAAATCTATCCAAGCTAAACTGGTAAAAATCTAACAAACTGAAGGTGGGAAAACTGGAAATATACTAAGATTGGCGCATGTCTACTCTCCTACATATTTGCACCTCCCTCACAATCTGCCATGCATAGGAACCAGGGAAAACTGCTGCCGTATTGCTGCTGCACAGAATAGCAATATTTGCACCTTTACTGGTATTGTATGGACCTGCTGGCTGAGTGCACCTTGGTACTGTGAGAAGGGCATCAGAGTTAAAGAAGGTAAAAAGCTAACATTTCCTTTGAGCGAGGAAAGTGTTCTCCATCAAACCTAGTCCCTCCCTAAACATCTCAAACTTCTCCTTTTCCAGGGGCTTAGTCAAGATAACCATAACCTGCTGATCTCTTTGAACATACTCTATAGTCACTGCTCCCTTTTGAACTTTGTCCCAGAGAAAGTGGTACCTAATGCCCATGTTCTTGAAGTGGTCATGGAATACTAGATTCTCAGAGAGTTTGATACAACTCCAATTGTCACAATAGACTATAGCGGGATCCAACATCTCACCTCTTAGCTCTGTGATCAACTTGGGAACCCAAATGGAGTCACAACTAGTAGCTCTGGCTTCCATCTACTTTGCCTCTGCTAAACTCAATGCCAATGATCCATGCTTCCTGCTGAACCAAGATATTGCTACTGAACCCAAATTGAAGCAACAACTTGAAGTACTCTTCATATCAATAGCATTCATTGCCCAGTGAGAATCAACAAAACCATGTAGTGTCAACTCACCATCTCTTGCATATCTCTGACCATAATGTATTGTGCCCTTCAAGTAATGAAGCACATATTTTGTAGCTACCAAGTGAATTTGCCTCGGCTCAACCATCTACTGGCTCAAGGAGTTCATTGTAAACATATATCAGGTTTGATATTAACAAGATACATCAAAGATCCAATCAATTGTCTATACACCAAAGGATCTACCATATATGAATCCAAATCAGGATGCAACTTCAAATTTGGTACTGTAGGAGTAGCTAAAGGGTTTATAGTACATCATCTAAAAACTCTTCAAAATCTCAATTGAATACTTACCCTATTCGAGGAACACCTCACTTGGACTCTGCCACACCTCTAGACCCAGGAAATAGTGCATCAGTCTGATGTCCTTCATCTCAAAATCACGTGTCAACTCTGTTGATGATTACAGCTGCGTGAGACATCCTCCAAGACACAGACCGAGTGAATCAGCCTGTGAGAGAGCCCATGAGTTGGGTGTGCCCATGAGATGGGTGTGTCGTTCCTCTCTGGGACTGAGATGGAACGCTGTGTGCCCCTGTGTGGGGAGGATGCCCATGAGATGGGTGTGTCGTTTGAGATGAAACGATGTGTACCCCTGTGAGGGGTGAAGGTGCCCATGTGATGTGTGTATTGTTCTCTTCTGTGTAGAGAGTTGAGATGATGTGGTACTCCAGATGATTCTCCTGTGAGACTCAGTGAGATAGAGATCTGTTGAGTAGGACGTCCCTGTGGCTGAGCACAGGTGG
>SNQJ01S0142046.1:32422-43257 GCA_010110895.2 Picea sitchensis
GTGGCTGAGCACAGGTGGATGTGATCCTAGTGGCTGAGCACTAGTGAGTGCGTGTCCAAATGATTCTCCTGTGAGACTCAGTGAGATAGAGATCTGTTGAGTTGGACGTCCCTGTGGCTGAGCACAGGTGGACGTGCCCCTAGTGGGTGTGTGAGATCCATTGCTATATTGTCTAAGAGTTAGATTTACCTGTAACCCTAATTGTGATGTAAAGGGTACAGGTCGGCCCCACCATAAAGTGAAAGATAATTAATGTAAAAGATAATTAATATGGTAATTATTAATTATATTTCGAGTTATTGAGGTCAGCCCTGTTGTGCCAATAGACACCACTTTTGATGTGTCCAGTCTAGTATAAATAAAGGTGATTTCCCCATTGAGGAAACACAACACACATGTGATTTTGGAAATTTCAGCAAGTACAAGTTCTAGGGCTTAAGTGCGCACCTCTCTTGGGCGCTAGCCTTCTTGGTTTTGGAGAGCACCCTTTTGTGTGCTAGGTCTATGGTGTGGGAGGTCTTTCTCTTGAGAATATAACAAAGGATTGGCTGGGTTTTCTTCCCTTGTCGAGAAGGGTTTCCCAGGATATTTCTTGTGTTCTTGTGCATGGTATTTCTTCTTGTGATCCTGGTTATTGCAACAAATTGTTAATGGTGTAGCTGCATTTGTTTATGGTTCAAGTAAAAGCTAAAATTGAAATAAACCTCATGCTTGGGCCTAACATAGTGAAAATTCAACAAACTATGCCTTGCACCTTGCCACGAGCTTCTTAGAACTCCCTTTAAGTATTAGGTTATAGTGTTGATAACATCGACATTGACAAAAAATTGGCGAGGGTTCGGAAAATATCTTCTCAAGAACATTGGCGAAAAAATCAGCAAAAATCGACAAACCGCGACAAACATTAAAAAATACAAAATATATTCATTTTTTTTTTCAGAATTTTATACATATAAAGCAATAACAACATCAGATAAACACATTGGCACATAAATATGGAGAAAACACTGATATATATGATGTAGTGGATGCCAAATAAAAGTTGATACATCAAAGTCGATACTGAATTCTGAACCTTGTTAGTTGTCCAATCAAGGACTAAAAAGTGGAGAATCAATACAAAATGACATCACATATATAAATGTATCTCATCATCATGAGGTAGATGTACAATGACAAAAGAAACAAAACTAGCAGTAGCAGCTAGTTATTTGATATCAATGCTCTCTCCCCCTTTTACGGGAAAAGGTCATGGGCTGTTTGTTAGGCATGCCCCTGATAGTAGAAGGCCGCCTACACCAAATGTTTGAAGGTGATCGATGGGTGGAGAATTAGGTGTATCAATTTGTGTAGAAGGTGGTGATGATGCTAGCACATCACCCTCCTTTTCCTCCTCTCGATCCTCCTCCTCCTCCTGTTGTTGTTCATCTTCTAACCATGCAGGTGCCTCCTTCATGATAGGCACCTCAAACTCCACCCTCCACTTAGACAATACATCAATATTGTTTAAGGAAATGAAATCCACATCTGATGTTCTCTCCATTTGCCTCAATCATAGTCGGAGATTGTAACGGACATACACCAACTCACATGCCTGTAGTTATACAGACCTAGGATGATATTGGTGTCAGGAATGTCTACCACATAAAAATCCTGTGTCAAGGTGTATCAGCCTAGTGTCAAGCTCATCTGTGGAATGTACCTGTCACAAGCTATGGTATGCCCCCCTGCTACCTCAACCAAGAACCCTTCAAACTCTACTGTGGGTAGATGTCTCCTCTCCACCATGGCTATATCAATGAAGTTATGGGAAGCTCCTCCATCGATCAACACTATTTCCCTTTGTCCCTGAACAACTCCTTTTATTTTGAAGGTGTTAAATTTTGGTACCCCACTCATAGAAGCAATAGTGACCTTTTTAAGGCCTATATCTGGGGGTAAAGGTGCCTCATGACCTTGCACTGGAAAGTCTTCTTCTTCCTCCTTGAGGTTTTCTTGCATAGTATGGATAGCTCCATCCTCTTCGTCACCTGCCTCCTCATCACTGTAATACACTACCTCAACGTAGTGGATTTTTCTCTTGCCTAAACATCTATGTCTTGGTTGCCAAGGGTCCTGTTGCTGTCCTTATACACACTTGCAAGCGTGAGTTAAGTTCTGCTCACTTAGTGTGTCCTCAGAGGCACAATGCCTAGGTTCAAAGCCCACGCTGTCACTTTGACTTGAACCTCTTCCGTTTAGGCTAACTCCTAGGGAAGCCAAGGGGGGTAGACCCTAGTTACTAAATGAGATTAAGAGTTTAATGTTCTAGGAGTTGGTTTTAATTGGTTAAAAGGTCAGGGGGGATCTAGCCTATGATGTTAAGCAACAAATGCAGGATGCAACAGTTAAGTATGACAATCAGGCCTTTTCCTAGGACAACTAAGACTAGTGCCTAAGATTGGGCAAGGGGTCAACTAGATTAAGGGGAGATTCGTTACAAGATAATTACAAGCTTACACAATGCTACAACAAGATAGATACAACTAGATACAAAAAAATGTGTGAGATATACAAAGTTAAACTAAACTAGATACAAGATATACAACAAGAATATTCAAGATATGCTAAGTTAGACTAAGCTAGATACAATAGATACAAGATATGCACTATACTAACAGATTGCTTGGATATGTAGGAAAAGAAGATACTCAAGATGATACATACATCAACACATCAAACCAAGCATGCTCACAATAGATAGAATTCTATTGGATTGCTTATCAATGGTATAAAGACTCAAAGCACTCAAAACCCAGTCAAGAGAATGCCTCCGGGTGGATGCGCACTTCTTGAAGGACCACACCACAAATACAAGAATACAAGATAGATGAAATGCTTGAAAATAAGTACTCCAGATGAAAAAGATATAACCACTTAGATATTATTCTACAACAGATAAGTTAACTTGCATGTAGATAGAAAGATAATGAGATCAATGTGCTTGCAAGTGTGAAATTGAAATGCCAATGTTGTAGACCGAGGATTAAATTAAGTGATTTAAAGTGAGATTTATTTTAATCCTATCTAAGTGTCAACCCAAAACTTTCCTCCCCCAATTACCAAGTGACTGCTGGATGCTCAAGAAGTTAGGCAACGAGGCCCACCCTAGCTTCACAGGCCAGTCCTAAGATCAGAGTACTCTTGGAAAGGATGTCGCGTGCCGTGAGACCGTCCCCGGCCTAGCACCTTCTGTTGCCTTCCTCCGACCCCATTTTAAATGGCGAAGTTGGTTGGTAATGGTGTCCTGTTAAGTCTAATAAATTAATTATTAAACTATGAGCTAAGTGTTGAAGTGCGTTTGAGTGCTTGTAGCTTGCTCAAAAATTGCCAAAGTATTGAAACTGAAAGATACGAGTATGAACTCTTAGATAGTGGAATTGCAAGTAAAGTTCTTAAGTTGTTGAATTATTGCATGTAAATGTTAAGAACTGCAATTGCTTGTGAAACTGAAAATGACGATTGCAAAGGCTGAGGCCTTTAAACAAATAGATTGCAAGTTGATTGCTTTAGTGAGATTATTGCATGTGAACATAAAGCAAATGGAAATAACTTGCAGAATGAGAAGCGATTAATTTAGCCTTTAAGAGATTAGTGTTTGCATGCATGTGTGTGATAAAGATTAGAGAAACTGAAACTTGCATGCAACGGAAAATAAAGATCTAGTCTAAGCCACCACGGGCTCTAAGCTAGCATATGTTATGTTGGATCTACTCTAGATAGTTTTACTTTAAGCATGCATGTAGATATCAACGACTAAACTAGCCAAGCTATGAATTGAAAGACATAAAGGAAATCTAACTAAAGCATGCAAAGTAAAAACTGAAATGAAGAACGCAAGCCACTTGGGTACACTCCTCTGGGCTTGCTTTACATTGATTTAGAGAGAGGAGAAAGAAGCGAAACCATTACCACTTCGAAAGGAGTTACTTGAGGGTGTGTTGTGCTTGAAATTTGGCAGCATGTACCCTTAGCTTGGCGAGAATCTGCAAAAATCAGCAAGCTATTGCTTGCTGATTTGAGCTGCAACACACTAAAAAAGATTATGAAATTTCTGTTTTTCAACAAAAACTTCTAACATACAAAAACCAGAATTTTATATTGATTAAATTGACCTATCTGAGCAAGTTATATACCAAAAACTAAATATGACAGAATGAGGAAAGAGAACAGAAAATGCTTGTGAAGTTTCAGTGAAGATGAGGGTAAATTCATCCTTGAACCTATCCCAACAACTCCTTTGAGATAACCTACAAAACTCCCAATAACTTGTGAAATAAAAGTAACAATGGACTGCATGCAATCAATAATACAACAAAGTTAGTATTAAAAATGCATACAATGCAAATAGGCAAACAAACAAAGTTTTACTTATCCTAGCCAAGCAAACATAGTTTTACTTTAGCATGCTACTTAAATAATCACAAAAATATTGAAAACAATGAGCAATATCACCTCATAAATCAGTGGCACATCCAGACAAATCTTGAACGCCACAGTTCTTCCAAAGCAATTTCTCTATTATCAAATGGAAAGAGGTTGCAACAACACAGTTGCTCCAAGCTCTTCAAGAACCAAAACCAGTGAAGCAAGGTGACAATAGTGAGAGAAAGAGAGAGGGAGATGGAGAGAATTTGGTAGCATAACAATATTGTGAAGAATGGTAAAGAATGAGGGAGTGAGAGGTCTCTTAAATAGCATGAGAAGCTAAGGTGACCCCTCTTGGATCTTCAAAAAGTGTCAAACATCCAAAGGGAAAGACAACTCGAAAGGAAAATCAACCAATGGGGGCGTGGGCTTTTAGGTTGAGTGAGAAAGGAATGTGAGTGAGTTGGATGGGTGAAGAAAGCAAGTAAGGAGAGGCGCATTGGCCATGAGGAAGGCCCACGCCTTCATTGAAAGCAACCTTCCATCCTAAAACTTTATGTTTCCACTTTATTCAAAGGGAAAGCGCAAGCTATCAAGAAAAGCGTGAGGATTCAAGGGAAAGGCATGAGGTAAGGAAGGAGTGTGGAGGGATGAGTATGGCACATGCCTAAATGGCATGTGAGAGGTGGAGGAAGGGCGCATGAGAGGAGGAAGGGACCCACGCTTTAATTTAAAGCAAATTCCAATTTAAATTTTGATGTTTCCATGTTTTAAAGAGGAAAGGCGCGAGTTCTAAAGGGAATGCGTGAGGATGAGGAGGAATGTGGAGGAGTGTGATGGACACACTCTCCAAGGTGAGGTGTAAGCAAGGGAAAGACGTGAGGATGTGAGGAGGGACCCACGCTCTAATAAAAGGTGAGTTTCCAAAAATGCCTTGTAGAACCAAAACGTCTTCGACTTATTTGCATCTGTTGATGCATATCTTCATGGTACATGGATTTGACCCCCTAGTTGAATAGGCGGTCAACAAGTCCCTGCAAGTGTAACATAACTGCTTACTTCTTAGATCTCTTCTTGTAGCTTCATCTAACTTTCCCTTGCCTCTGTCCACTGGTCATGTGTCACGACCTCTTGGAACAATGGGTGGCTTAGGTGTAAATTTGTTTTTATTGGCTGCTCCAACTAAGTCCTTGGTGCGCTCAATGGCATCCTGTAAGGTTATAGGCTTGAAAGCCTTAACCCATCCTCTTACTGGTTTTGTTAGCCCATCTATAAACAACATAAGTAATCTAGATTCTGCCACATCCAGAACCATCACTGATACTCTTTGAAACTCCTCAATAAAGGTCTCATCTCAACCTGTTTGCTTAAGTTGTGTAAGCTCCCTGAAATGACGATCTGGGTCTCCTTTGTCAAATCTGTCAATGAGTCTTTGAGTGAATTCTTGATAAGAAGTGATGCGCCCATGGCCCAAGGTGGTTATTCCATGGAACCACCATTCATGTGCCTTCCCCATCAGATACATAGTTGCAAATTTGATAGCTTCCCTTTCCTCCATAGGATTCAATTGGAGGTAAGCATTCATCTTTTGTACCCATGTTGTAACCTGGATGTGATCCAATCCATCAAAGGTGGGTGGCTCCATTTTTCCAGCCTTTCTTCAAAGCTCACTAACACCTCTGTAGCGCTCCTTGGATCTCCTTTTCATCTTCAAGTGGAAATATTCTCCCGTAGAAACCTGTCTCCTGAACTCTGCGCTCATGGCATTGTATTCCCTTTTTGCAGTTTCCCACTCATCACCCAAACTTTCTGAATCCAAGGCATTAGCATCCCTCCTTTGTGTATCTAGGAAGGTAGGCATGTACGACCTAGGGGTAGTCCTGCTGATTGTGTGAAATGGAATTAACCCTCCATTATTGGATCGATGCTCCTCCACCTGACCTCTATGTACGAAGTCCTCATGATTTCCATTGCCTCTACGAGATCCACTAGCTTCATGGCTTCCCCCAAACGAGGGTGGGTCTTTGCCATGCCTCCGTTCCATCAGAAACTGAGAGAAAATGTTTGATGTTTACTCTGTTCCTTCAACAAGGCTATCATTCTATCTTGTCCCCTTTGAAAATTGGTAAGAGATAATTTAAGCTCGGACTGTCCCAAGGATAGGTGGTTCTGCATTTCTGCAAGAGTATGTTGCATAGTTTCTTGGCTACTTTGAAGTACCTCCTTTATTGTTTAGGCTACTTTATCTGCCAAAAGTTCAGTCTCTTCATAGGTGGCATTTTCCGTTTCATGTGTTTCTCCCATACTGACTTCCTGTTCTTCCTTTTCTGGGTTACCTGTTACTGGCTGACCCCCACAACCTCTTCTTCTAGTCATTTGTTATTTTTGCACAGGATGGCGAAGGAAATTCGCTTTGATACCACTGTAATATTCCTTAGCAATTTCAGCCAGGAACTAGAGTTTGCTATTGTTTTTAGTTGTTTGATTTTTGCAGGTTGAGTTTACAGAAAGATGTGCTGAAGAGTTTGCTTGGATTTTTATTGCATTGAAGACATAACAATAAGATTTGAACACTGTGCAAGGAAATAAAGACATAAACAAGACAATAAGCTTCAAATTTGACCTTTATTTAATATTAGAAGAGATCCTCACACATGGATCTGTAGATTTGGTACAATAGAGAAGATATAAAGACTCTAGGTATTCACCCACTGAATATAGCTTGTTACAAGATTATTTTCTTTCCCTTCCTGAATAGAATCCTTCGGATCTCTGCGGGTACAGCCTTGTATGGTTGGATTTGGAACTGGTACGGCCCTGACTGGCTGGAAATGCTCGATATTTCGGCCGCCTAGTGAATGGCCTCTAAACAGTACCAAAATACCCTCAAAACGTAGATCGGGGGCTGTAGAGTAGGGGGGATCCAAGTTTGAGTGAAAGCTCCCAAGGCTTCCCTTACATCTAAGAGTTTACACAATGGGAGTTGCGCCCTCCTTTAGAAATTCGTCCCAAGCCCAAATAAATCATCCAAGAGGAAAACCCTTGGTGTATAAGCTGCAAAAGGGTGCTATGACCCTAGCAATAGACCTCCAATAGTGGAGAAATGTAGATCAAGTCTCCTCCAAGCAAATCAAGCTTCTTCTCTTCCAATGGTGCGCCCTACTGCTGGAAAAACCTCAGATTTGTACATCAAACTCCAAATATTGCATGTTGAATACCTGTGACTGGATTAGAATGGTGAGGGAGGGATCTTTCATCTCCTTGGCCAAGCTTGAATCAGGAACGGAGGAATCTTTCACCTCCTTGCTGGTTTCTAGGGTTTGTTCACTCAAAACCCTCAAAACGTAAGTTGTCTAGCTGAAGAGCGCAAGAGTGCAAGAGAATAATGATAAGATGATGAGAGGTGCGCCCTCCTCTTTCTTTTATACCTTCTTTTTCTATTTTGTCATTGAGTTTCTTTTTCCCACTTGCTAAGGTTTTAATTTAATTTTCCTTACAGTCACTTAATTCTTCCTTAGCCTTTTACCAATGTCACTATAATAATATAACTTTAGATCTCGTAGTGACAAAAGCCATACTTTCCTTCCCCTTATTTGTCTTGGACTATAGTCTAGAGGGGTAGCTAGACTACTACGTCCTTGAGCTCTTGTGTCAATGAGAAGGGGATAATACATACCTCTAGGACAATGTACCAAGAAATTGAGAAGGGTCCTACGCTTCCTATTTGTCCAACCATCAGACATCACTGTGCATGGAAAGACCTCCCATGACTGCTTCAACTCGACCAATCTAGAGTTGATGTGCTTTTCTGATTGAAGAATTGGCCCCCGCGACTCCTCATAGGTAGCGCTTTTATACCCTGGGCCAAAATAGCAATGGAATCACACATCGACTGCCAAAATGGATTGTTTTTTAGTAAGTCACTCTAGAAAAGACACTTCCCCATAACCCTGTCTGTTTCTGCCATCTCCTTTTTTATCATTGACATGATGGAAGGTTGTGCTCTAGCTCCGTTTTGTGGAACAAAAAAAGATGAGGACCTCCTGGTAGGTGAATCGGTGGAGCCTCTCCCACTACCCTTAGTGGTAGATAGTGATGAACTTCTAACTGCATGTTCGGTCTTGTTTGTGGGTGCCTCTTCTTTCTTTCTATTCTTTGCATGAATTGAATCATGCACAACTCTCATAATCTCCGGGCTAGATTGAGGACAAATCACAACATCATTCCTGGTGATTTTAGCTAAGTGGTATTTCGACCTGCTAATCCCTCGTCATATGCTGCCCACACAATTTGCAATTCAATCGTTGCCGGTTTGTCCTATCTTCAGCTTCCCCATACTGCCAAAATGGGTCAAAGCTTGTTGTGGTGTGAAATTTTGGGAAAAATCACGATATTAAGTTTTAAAAAAATCACGATTTTTTCAGGCCAAAAAATCGGTGGCCCAAAAAAATCGCGTTTTTTCATAATATCGGCGAAAAATTGCTAATGTTATCAACATTGAGATTCTACACACAAGACCATAACAAGTAGATCAATTCTATCAAATTAATAATAAAGATTGGGATCTGCAGAAGTTTTGGTGAACATTGATTCCCATACCTAATTGGTACTCATCGATCTTGGAGTACCAAGTAGGTGGTGCTTGCATCAGTCTATAAAGCACTTTCTTCAACCTACACACATGGGTCTTTGGCCATGCACCTCAAACTCTCTCGGTTGATTAATGTATACTTCTTCCTCAAGCACACCATTGAGGAAGGTTGTCTTTACATCCAACGGATATAACTGCCCACCAAAAACTAATGCTAAAGACATGATAGTCTTGATAGAAGTAAACTCGGCAAATGGAGCTAAGGTCTCCTCAAAATCAACTCCCTCTCTCTAGGAGATTCTTGTCGCTACAAAGTAAGCCTTGTACTTCTCTATGCTGCCATCAATATTATTCACCTTGTACAACCACCTACAACAATTGATTTTACTTCTTTTCTAGGCACAATCTCCCGCACATCATTCTTCATGATGGATTT
The DNA here is from genome assembly GCA_010110895.2 of Picea sitchensis. NCBI lineage: Eukaryota > Viridiplantae > Streptophyta > Pinopsida > Pinales > Pinaceae > Picea > Picea sitchensis. The sequence continues at coordinate 41,857 of SNQJ01S0142046.1, forward strand.
GTACTCCACCATTGCATCCTACAATACTTGCTCCCCTGTTGCCTCCACATAATTGGAAGGTTCTATGTCAATGATGGAAGACATCAGTGCAACAAATCTAGGAAATTTCTTTGGAGGATGACTTACCTAGAAAGAAGTCATTAGAGAAACAACTTGCCCCTATGCCTCCTGCAATCTTTGGGCAAACCACCTTGTCTTCCTAGCTGTTTCAAAAGGTAAAATTGTCTCTGTACTTACATTGGAACCTAGCTAATTTGAATCTGCACTAGCTGATTTTTGTGCATCAGCAATTGGGACAGCCATTGTTTCTACCTCAACCTCTACTAGAGGTTCTTGTGACCTTGAAGAGCATGCATATTCATTAGCCTTCACATTCCGACTCACTACTATCTTCCTCTGAGATGGAACATAGATCGTGTAAGTCTTAGAGGACTCACTGAAGCTGACTAGGATACCATTCAAACTGGAGGGTTCAACTTTCTTCCTCTTCTCCTCTGGAACATGTATGTAAATTAGACTTCCAAACAACCTGAAATGAGAAACATTAGGTTTCTCCCTTGTGAAAGCTTCCTCTTGAGTCTTTTCCTTCAACACTCCGTGAGGACACTTTTTCAGTATGTAGACTGTTAGACAACATGCCTTTACCCAAAGAAACATAGGAAGATTAAGTCATGAACCATAGATTTAATGGTCTCTATTATGGACCTATTCTTTCTATCTGCAACCCCATTATGCCGCGAGTTGTAAAGCGCTGCAAACTCCTTAATAGTCTCTATTAATTCATGAACCATAGACTTAATAGTCTCTATTATGGACCTATTCTTTCTATCTGCAACCCCATTCTGCCGCGAGTTCTAAGGCGCTCTAAACTCCCTCTTGATATCTTCTTCTTGGCAAAAGGAATCAAAATCATTGAAGGTATACTTGCCTCCATTGTCCAATCTCACTGCCTTGATCTTCTTACATGTCTGGTTCTCAATTAAAGCTTTGAACTCTTGGAACCTGCTGAAGACTCAACCTTGGTCTTCATAAAATATACCCAGGGTTTCCTAGAAGAGTCAACCATGAAAGTAAATAAAGATCACCTGTTAATAAAGATGATGACATAGGTCCACAAACATTTAAATTAATCATATCAAGGAGAGAAATGAAGACCAAGTAAAATGCGAGTGAAAACCCTCAATATATACTGTATCAATGACCTAATTTAACTTTTAGGTCATAAAAAGGTCGACAAGGCCAAAATAATACTGTTTTACATTAAATGTTCATTTTAAAACCCTAATTGAGCAAAAGGTGAGACGTCACCCCTTCTAAGGGAGACGTTAGCCCCTTTTTGGGCAAATGCAGCAATAAAGAGCAAAACGTTAGCCCTCTTTGGGCCTCTCCATCATGCCACAC
>SNQJ01S0142047.1:0-24737 GCA_010110895.2 Picea sitchensis
TTTGAGGAAAGTCCCATTCATACACCACATCAACCACATGCAAAGAATTTAATAATTTTTCATGTACCAAACATCTGAGATGATGAGCCCACCCATTCAAATCAGACCTTGAATTTGAGTTTTGAAGTAGATTTAGAATATGATGAGCCATGATAGATTCCCAAGTGGGCACATTCCACCCTACATGAAACATGTGATCTTATGGGGGATCCAACGGATCATAGGAGGACAAGATCCTAATTTGAGGAGCCTCATCATGCACTTATAGCTACCGAAATAGTGATGCCCATGCATTTCTATATGGTTCTAGCTTCAGACCACAAACCTATGTAGAGGGTGTAGGGAATCCCTTTTGGGAAGCCGCTATGTAGGATGAGTAAAACTCTCTCCTTGATAACTTGAATTGGATTTTGGTTCTGCTTTCTTCAGAAAAAAATCTTGTTAGATGCAGATGGGTCTACAGAACCAAGAGGGCAGTTGACGAACATGTGAGAAGGTACAAGGCAAGATTGCTTGCCAAAGGTTTTAAGCATATTCAAAGCATTTACTATGATGAGACCTTTGATATAGTAGCAAAGATGGACTCCATCTAGTTGGCCCTCACCATTGAAACAAGCAAGGGGTCGGAAGTGTTGGCTCATAAAATTTCCAACTAAACCACCAAGCCTACAAATGATTACATGCAACTATTTTAAATTTTTTATCTATATATGATGTATAAATATTTAACTATACGTATGATCCCCTAGGAAGAAAAAAAATATTCTTATTTCAAATACCCCCTAGGATTGAGTATCACCTAGTCGCTAATGTGATTCCATGGGCATATTTCTTGATTGTGTTTTGATAGAAGTTTAGAAATCAGTCTCACTTATAGTTTGCAGTGGTATTAGTTGCTTCTATGATCTGATTATAATTTTGTCGCAAAAGGAAAAAATCCTTCTCATAAATTTAAAAAAAACTCCGATCTCACATAAATATTATGAGGAGGTCACAAAAGAGGTTATGTTATGGAACGACTCAAAGATATTTCATTTACAATTGATATGTCTTAGCAACATATTACTATAGGCAAAGTCCTTGGTTGAATTACATGGCACATTGTAAAAGAAATAAAAGGAGCACAAATGGTTAATGTTCTAATGCATGGTATATTTTAAAAGGTGGTTAGTTTCATTAATTTTTTGCCTAGTATGATAATATGATTCACTATGCTGGAAATATCACATGTATTTCCAAATAACACTACATACAACAATACCAGTTCTATTTAAAAAAAAGTGACGTGTTAAAGTTGAATTGCACATGGTGTATGGTGATCACATAGCACCACCTTTAGATCTTGCTTCTTTCGTTTACATCGAGTTGTATATACCTAGTGCATGGTCTATTGGCAATGAATGCAGGACAATGATTGAAAAATTAAACCGTCATTTGGATTAGCATTGAATGTTTATGTGGTGACATGGATCTGAGGCATGTGATAATTGGCATGTGTGGCATGTTTATTTCGTATGTGATTGGTGGTTGGGTGACATAGTGGAAATATGATTTGGATTTGGAGTTAATGTAATGGAGGTATTGGAGAGGTCCCATGCATTGGATGCATGGGACGTGGACATTTTGATGGGGTTGTCACCCTCGAGCGTTTTAGCATTTCATTCTATTGTTTGAATTTTTGAGCTTTGGAGAAGCAATACTGTGTAAACCTTGGTCATGGTTGCTACTGACACTGTAACTCATTTTTATTTCAAAGGAAATTAGCACTACATGGAAGGTATGTAATTCCAACATTAAACCCATCAAATGCATGTTAATATTTGTGGTTATATTTTGGAAATGAGCTTTGTTTGACTGCGAGTGAACATGTTGGTTTTTCTTTGACTTATGGGCATTCATTTTAAGGGTTATGGCTGCCATTTGAAATATGCTCCTATCATCCGAGATAACATAAGAAATTTTATTCTCCTTTTATTAAATCTTTGACATGGGTTCACAGATATAAATGTCTCCATGGTTTTTATTACTCGTGGGTTCAAAATTATTTCTTTCACATTGTTGCATACTCCACCCTAGAATTTATCAAGGCTCTTGTCGAATGTTACCCTGCAATAAAAGACTTAAACTATTAGCCAGAATAAAATTATTTTTTAGAAAAAAGGAAAGTCTTAAACCCAATTTCGAACCCATTTGACTAAAAGTATTGCATAATAAGATGAGTTATGGGTCTTACCATCTTACTAAAACCTTTTTTTGCGATTCCGTGCACATTTAAGGAATGATTGGAAATAAAAATAGTTTTCTTTTTTATCGCTTCAGCATTTTGATAGCATGATTTTAAGTCTGCAATCATGGAGGAATAAAATCAAACTTGAATCTTTGCATTCCTTATATGGTCGGTGGATATTTTGAGGATACCTTTTCATTTCACGTGGCTTCGAATTGTTCGAAGTTTTAATGCTCAATTTGGCCGACAACTCAATTTATTGTTCTATAAAATGTCGACTATGTAGTTTCAAACAAAAGAGAAATATTGTAGGGCCGACAAAAGAGATTATGATGAATAGGATTTTAATATTGTAGGGCCAATTCCCTCATACACTCATTTTTCATAATCTATTCCTAGTTCTCGATTTCATTTTCATTTTATTCATATTCCCCCCCTTGATGTATATAAATATCATTTAACAATGGAAGGCTAGTAATGATGTTTCAGAGTTGACATAACATTTTGAAGTGGTTGTTGTGGATTAATATTTGGATATGCAAAGTGGTCAATGGTAGATGTAATATTGTTGAACACATATCATCATTCTCCTTATCACAATTTCATTTTTCATACATTACAAATCCCCTCATTCTCCTAAATTTTATTAAAAGTTCCCATGTTCTTAAATGATGATTACTTGTGTGGGATTATGAAATGATTCAAAGAAGAATTGATATTTTGGTTACCCCTCCCCGTGTTTCTTGATTGCTTGCATGATTCCTCACTTCCCAAAATTTTATTAAAAGTTCCCATAAAATTTAAATGATGATTACTTGTGTGGGATTATGAAATGATTCAAAGAAGAATTGATATTTTGGTTACCCCTCCCCGTGTTTCTTGATTGCTTGCATGATTGTTTGTTTTCATACAACTCTATTTCCAAATTAAATTTATTGCAAATAGTATTTGATGTCTCAATTGTTATTGTTACATACTTTTACTTAGCCTTGCACCTATAGATGAGATTCTTTAGTAGAGGAAGTGGTTGCAAAGGAAATAGGGGAAGATAAAGTGAGGCCCTATAATTTTGGGTAACAAAGACTTCGCTTCTCTATCCACTTTCATTTTGATTCCGAAGAATTCAATCAATCATTAAGTTGGTTTCTTAAACCTAGTAGGACAAGGGGCCTTTCAACCTTGTCCTCCACCTAAAATACCCCCCCTTCAACCTCATCCAAGCATTTTTGGTATTCATGTACATCCACATGTTTTATTACCTCTTGAGATTCCAGATAATCATGGTTGGAATGAGACTGTTAATCCTCCTCAACATCAAACCCAAGGATAACCCACAACTTCATTTCCATTTCCTCCACCTCCTTCAAATAGATATTCCCTCCATATTACATCAAAATCTTATCATTCTCATTCTTCTCAACCATTAAAGAAGATTAATAATCAAATTCAAGAGCCGGAGCCTAGAAAAGGAAAATGACCTACTCATTGTCCCAAATCAATAATTTTGATAAGTCAATAATCCCTCACATTTAGTCACCTCCATGCCAAAACATCCAAAAATAAAAAATAAACAAATTTCCTTTGATGACATATATCCAGAAGCATAAAAAAAGAGAGTTAAAGCACTTGTTAATGAAAGTCTGAAAGTCATAAAGCCACATGAAAGTAAACATAGTCAAGTTATTCAAGATGTAAAAAAATAAGATGACTTATGATTTTATAGTGTTATTATGATGGTTTTATTGTTGAGGACAGTTCTGGTTATTATTTTTTGGACACTGGTATGCTTTGGACAGGTTGATTATTCATCATTTCTGGATATTTTCACAACAACATTATTTTTGGGGAAGCTTATGGTATATTTATTTTAACATATTTATGACAACCTTTTGACTTAGACAACAATTTGATATATTTGTTTTTAATAAATATATTTATCATTCGAGAGTCACAAAGATTTTTATAAGTATTTCTATGGGATGATTGGGATATGTCATATGTTGATAATTAAATGGGTGTTGAATGACATTAATTTGTGTCTATTTTTAAGGAGAAAAAAATGGTATATGTTTAAAGTTTAAAAGGCCATTAGGGGGCTCCCCCCAATTAGTTAATGATTATTTTATTCTTATCATTAATTCTTATCATTATCTAATTATGAGTTGTCCCCATTAACTAAAATTAGTTAATGATTTAACTAAAAGTAGTTGAACTTTCCAAAATACTTTTGAGACATTAAAAGAGAACTCAAGGGACACGAAAAAAAGGGAGTTATAGAGAGAACAAATCTGATAAGGTATGCTCTTGATTCTTAAGTGAGTTTAGTTTAATATTTCATTCATCTCTGAGATACATAAGTGCTAATAAATTCTTGTTGATAGCAGGATCCTACTGAAGGTGGCAATAAAGGGAACCAAGAAGTATTGATTTGTTAATATACTTCACAAGGTTGATCATCTGTCTCTGATAGTTTGTGGGTTCTTATTAGATTTATGGATTAGTTTTCAGTACTAATTACGAATTTTGTGCAGAGTCAAGACAATGTCATTTATGGTCTGTCATTTTAGCTTTATTTCAGTCTTGGTTTCACTTAAAGATACCAGTAGTCTATGTATGATGTAATATACCATATTTGACTACTAAGTCTCATTTTGGTCCTTACCCTTTGGGTATGAAGAATGTTGTTGGTTGTATTTCATATTTGAATAAATAAAATATTTGGATGATTTTGGAGTCTGATTTGAGTTATTGTGTAATATTATATCAGATTTTTGTTTCTAAAGTTGTTCAAAATTTTTAAAAAATACTTTCTGTTATAAATATTTTCTTTTTCTTTGACATACTACAATTATAAAAGATAGCATTAATTACAACGACATATTTCTTGAGGATTAATTGGTTTTTTTGTAAAAAGGGGCTATAAAGACATGGTGATAATCTCGACTATTTTTCTCTAGCTAGGTAGAATTCAAAAATATTGGTATTAGGATAAGGTCATTCCTTTTCATCAACATTTATTTGGAAACCATACTGGGGAAAATATTCAATATTTCTCTGGTAGTTGTATTTCATGTTAGAAAAAAAGGATCGCGGAGCAATAAAATAAAATAAATGAGGAAATAAAACACAGAAGATACACAATACAATAATGACACATATATACATGGTTGACCAAGTGTGTGCTATGTCCACAAGATAAATTGTCAGATCCTTCCTTTTTATTATCCAACAAATGAAGGGATACAACCTACACCACACCCGTTGTAACTTCCTCTTCTTTCTCTCACAATATCCTCTCTCAGAATACAATATTCGAAATGATGCATAGCCACAATACATTTCCCTCATAAAAGAGGGTTTCCTTCTAGGGAAAAAAACCCTAACATAACTTCTACTGTCAAATCTATGACCTTATAATGAACAATCTAGATTTACTATGAAATTACAATATACATTTAAAAGGAAATTTTTCCTTCGGGGACCCACTTGCCCCGAACCCCACAGGGGGGAAATCCCCCCCTGCAACCCCCCCCGCCCCCCTCGCATGAAGGGGTTTAAAATATTATGGGGTGTACAGTCTTCATGGGGTATAAACACGGCTGAAAATAAAGACCTATGAAACATGAAGATAATTGGGCTTCACAATCAACATTTCATTTCTATATTTTTATTTTTATTTTTTGTACTTAATATTCTTTTATTTTTAATTATTCATTATCTTCATGAACATACTTGTTGTGCATCAACCTAAAATTGGAGATGGTTTAGATGATCAGACTGACATTTCTCTAACTTTATTTAATACAATTTTGGAAACAACCCATACACGAACTGAACTTCATGAATCTTGGGAGGTTATTTCTCAAGATATTAGAATTAAAGAAATGTGGGAAGCTAAAAAAAGGTTGGTCAGAAATAAGCCTCATTGTTAATAAATTCTCTTATTTCCTCTGGATCACATTCTTCACAAAGAATGAGAGGTTTTTCTCCAGAAATTAATCATGTATCAGAGATAGGAAGAAGAAAGGCTTTATCGGAAACCCTACAGGGCAAACATCGCAGATCTTTGTTTGATTCTTCCATCTCGTCATTATCATTTATCCCTATCACTTTCAAAATGATATGTTTTGGTTCTTCTTCTGGTACTGGTCAATCTTCTTCTTCACAATCCTCCTCTTCATCCATAATTGGGAGTATTTTCAGTCATCAAATTCCAGTTCAATCTACCACCAATCTTGCCAAAGTAATCAAGAAATTTGGTTTATTCCAGTTTGAGGAAGATGCCACAACTACACCATGGAATGTGTCTTCACATCTATATCTTTCTCCAATTACTAACCCCCTTCCCAAATTCAAATATCATTTTCCAATTTTTTCAAGAAATAACATCATTTCTACAAAAGAACATCTTAGTGCATTTTCTAATGCATGCCATAACATAGGGGAAAATTATAATGACACACACATGTGTTTATTCTTTAATTATTTAGAAGGGAAAGCTACTAATAATTTTTTTGAATTGCCTCCTAAAGTCTTTTTGACTTGGGATGAACTAGTTTATTGGTTTAAATCAACATATGGGCAGCCCAAGAATCCAACAGATTTGTTAAAGGATTATAATAACATTGTTTTTACAAATGGTGAAACCATTAAATATTTCAATCTTAGATTAACCAAACTATATAATCAAATCCCTGAGATGATCCTTCCTCATAACCAAGTTTCTTTCATTCAGTACTATAATACCTTACCCTCTTCTTATCATCATAGGTTAGAAGAGAAAAATGTGACAAGCTTAGGGTTTGCACTGTTAATATTATGGTAGCTACGGGAGGTATTTACCTCCACGTTTGAACCTGACGAGAATAGAAGACTTCGGGAAGCAAGAGAAACCCTAATGAGTTGGATAATAACCCTAGAAGCCTTGTCGACTCAAGAAGATAATTTATATTAGGCTATTAGCCTCCAAGAGAAGAAGTCAACCAGAAATTATAATAATATACTGAACAGACACTTATCCAGAAGGATAAGTCAGCCCCCAAAAAACTGGCAGAACTACTATAAATACAGGGTGCTAGTTCTCATTTGTCACATCTTAGAATTGCAGTTCTGCAGTTTGGTGCGCACTGCAGTTGCAGTCTAGTGCGCAGGTTTGGAGGAAGAGTCGGGGCAACTGCAACAACAACAAGTTCTCAGTTTTGGCTTGAATATCTCTTGGCTAGGGTTTGGGACTATCTGATCAGTATTTTGTGTTGTGCTATCCCTGGAGAGAGGTGCACTACCCTTTGTTTGGATATCTAGCCTAGGGTTTGCTTCAGGAGGAATTCTCAGTCAAGGTTAAGGTGCTCGGAAGGAGGCTTCGGCATATGGTTGGGTGACGAAGGTATCATCAATGGTAAAACGAGCACATCATCTTCTATATTCTAACAGGTTATGGGCCCACACCCCATCAGTCAGCCTAAAATTCTGGAGGGAAACATAGCCACTGGACATTGAGCTCGTTGAGGAACTGCCACTAGGGTTACTAGCAGGAGCAGTTTCCAAAAAGTTCTCAGCTTTGGCTTGAATATCTCTCGGCTAGGGGTTGGACTATCCGACGATTTTTAGTTGTGCTATCCTTGGAGAGGTGCACTACCCTTTGTTTGGATATCTAGCCTAGGGTTTGCTTCAGAGGAATTCTCAAGGTTAAGGTTCTAAGGAGGCTTCTGTGATATGGTTGGCAGGACGGTATCATCAATGGTAAACGAGCACAAAATCATCTTCTTACTTTCTAACAAAGTTATGGGCCCACACCCCATCACCTCTAAAATTGAGGGAAACATAGCCACCGACATCGGAGTTCGCTGAGGAACCCGCCCACTAGGTTACTAGCGTGAGCGGGGCCTAAAAAGCACTACAGCTAGGGTTACCGGCAGGCGCTTTGAAGTTGAAACCCTAACCTCTTGTCGAGGCACCTTGCGACGATTGGACCTTAATCTCCGTGATAGATCGTGCCCCAGTAGCCCAACGACTTTGGTACCTCGTAAGGCCAAGACGCGGAACTTTGGATTGGTCAAATATTGGGTTTGACCAAGTCAAGCAAAGCCATGACAAACTCTATGAAGTCCGAAAACGTTTGATGGAGCCTCTAACTTCATAGCAAAGACAAGGATTGACCTCATCCTTGGCCGAGAACAAAGTGTTGATATTGTGAAAGGAAAGATCGTGAAGCTAGAGTTTGAAGTTATGGAAGGAGAAGAAGGAACTACGTGTGAGCTGCCAGTGTACTCATGGAGAAGTTCAAAGATGTTGACATCAATGCCATGAGTATCATATTAGATTCCATAAAAGCATCAATTTTGATACCCCTACATCTCCCATCTTGACTCATCAAGAAGATGTATGATTCCCTAAAAAATCTCTTCTCTCAACAAACATTGGACAAGTTATGAGTCCCAAGAATGAGCTCCGCGGACATGAAGATGAATGATGATGAAAACATAACATCATACTTTGTAAGAACATCTCAGTTAAGAGATCAAATACAAGCTATTGAAGAGATCACTTCAGAGAAGGACTCAGAGCATAGTACTCAATGGCCTTCCAAGACATGGGATGAATTTTCCAAGCATGAACACAAGGAAGGAGTACCCAAAATTTGAAGAACTTTGACCCCATATGCTCAAGAAGAATCAAGGATCAATGCAAAAAAGAGAAACCCAAAAAGAAAGCAATGGTGATCAAGCCTTCACAACAAGATTCAATAACTTGAGGGAACAAAGGAAGTTTGGTTCAAGGAGGAAGACAAATCAAGAGAAAGACAATTCAAAAATACAATGCTTCAACCGTCAAAAGTATGGTCACTATAGGAACTAGTGTCATGAGCTAAAAGAAAGGAAAGAGAAACATGAAGCATCCGTTTATGTAGAAAAAAAGGAACCTACAAAGAAGACTAAGCAGATGAAGAGACTTCTTCTACTAAAAAGGTAACACCACTCTTCTTATTTCATACATATCTTGCTTGTATTGTCTTTTTGTACATATCTTGTATATCTATCTCTTTGGAAAATACGTTCCAAGAAGAACTATACCTATAGAAGAACAATAAGATAAGAATGAATATCATAGATAATACACATGAAGGATGAATACAAATCATGTGGAAGCTACCGCAAGATAATCCCAATCAATCATGAAGAGACTTAGAAGCTCCACATCAAGAGGAAATTGAGAAAGACTTATGACAACAACTAATATGGAAGTGTGGACTCTGTTAGATAGAGAGAGAAATTTATATATTGCAGAAGACAATACGAATGTAGATGGAAGTATGGACTCCATCATCAAACCCAGGGAGCCGACATATGCACTCTGATGAAGAAAGGATTAGGAGGGAGCTAATCCTATGATCCATTGGAAGATGATGAAATGTATATATCCAGCTGGTGGAAGCCATGAAAGACAAAGACGCGGTTCATCTCAATCGCGACAAAGAAGTCCTTTTGAAGAAAAAGACTTAAAGTATTTCGGTTGTCCATCCGCATCTGTAATTCATGATGAAAAGAAGAAGTGGAATCTCCAACATGGAATCTCTATGAATCCAAGAGATAATGAAAACATGAAAGAACATGAAGATTCCAAAAAAAACGAAACCGTAACAACCGACCATTGTATCAAAGAATCACAATATTACCAAGCCTGACATGAACTCACTAAAAGCAATCACTTGTAAGAACCGGAAGTCATGATGAAAGAATAGCGCTGGAAAACTTAAGGAAAGCATTGGTAAAGATCCGTAACCGTGGTGTTCTATATGGAGGGAGAAGTACCATGATGATTACTTGCCCAAGACACGTAAACATAATACCCATGAGTCATTATATCATTCACAAATATCCATGAGTCGGAATTCCACATCGCATCTAATGGAAAGAATGTTCTCCAAAGAAATTGAATAAAGAGCGAATGAAGAGCAATCTCAAGACCCTGAGGCATACCGTAAGAAGACTCATGTATGTAGATAGAAGAAGATAACTGTGGATAAACTCCGGCACAACAAAAGGCAGGAATATTTCCTATAACATCAAGATGACTACTTAAGATCGATCTCATGATGACGTAAGAAGTGCCACACGGATATGTTCCAATTCTCCAACCATGATATAATTCTATTGTTCGTGACTACATGAAGCCTCTACTGTTCCGTATCAAAGCAAGCATTACATTATCCATGATAAGTCCAGAAAGTAGAAAATGATCTCTCCACACATATCTCCACGTATTTGTTGCATGCATACATTTTTGGAAAAGCCTCTATTCAAGATGAAAGAACTTGCATACCCAAGCCAGAGCTCGTGGAAATAACTCTATTAATGGAAGGGGAAGACTCTCCAATCCAGAAGAAGGTACACAAACATTTATTTTTGTGGATTGAAATAACTCTCTAGTTAGAGGGAGCATTGAAAATATTATTTATCTCTTTGTAATTGAAAAATAGTCCAGATTGGATAGACGCTTTCTTGTTCGAAAAGTGGATTGAGTTTTCTGACGGACAATGACCCTCCCCATTGTAATTAACATGGGAGGCGGACCGATCACCGATGTATCATAGACATCAACTTCCCTTTGTGGTTAACATGGGGAGGGGACTCCAGACAATCATCTTCTTGGCAATCACTCTGAGAAGTAGTCAAGCAAAATGGTCCGCCCCACCGAAAGTACCATTCTTCTAAGTTCATAGTTTCCAAAGAAGCCAAGAATGGTCTATTTTGAGGTTGATGCGTGACATACATTCCTCGAGGGTTATACATTCCCTTCCAGCACCTTGTTTAGTGTCTGAGGAATGGCCTGTGGTGGAATGGTCCCGACAATTATTCCTCGAGGGCAAACTCATTCTCCAAGTTACAGCTTGTTTAGTGCTCCGAGGAATGGCCTGTATGGGGAATAGTCTAGGCCTCAACAATCGTGGACATTCATTCCTGTGGACTCATTCTCTAGGTTACACTTTGTTTAGTGCCTGAGGAATGGCCTAGATAAGCGAATGGTCCGCATTATTTCTTTAGGGTTTATACATCATCTGTGGTGCACTTTAATTAGTGTAGGAAGAATTTGGCCCGTGATGAGAAATGGTCCAGGCTTAGAAATATAAATACTCTTTCTTCCTTGTTTGTGAAGAATAGGCGTACAACCCATTATCGATGAATATATTCTTTCACATCTCACAAATGTGAGTGAAAGATCTACCTGTAGGATTTAGTTTATCTTTAACAAGTATTTTCTATGCAGGATGGCATCGATGATTGTTATGGAGACTACTTGTTTCCAATAGATATATAATCACTGTGGTAGAATATGTTCCAATCGTCAGGAGGCATAAATTTTCCATATCTCACAAACGGGAGTGAAAGATTGGCCCATATGATTCGGGCTTTATCATAACATTGTTTCTATGCAGGATGCCTAGATGTTTATTATGAAGACCGTATGATAGTAGATGAGGACTACCGTGGTGAAACATATTCACCACAATATGTTTCACTATTCGCAACCATACATTGCTGATCGAGTACTTATGTATTACTTGATGTGGTAGTGAACCACCTGATTGTAGTTATGTACTACCATGAATGACACGTGTGTTCTATCCTTGTTCTAATTGACTTGAAGACTATCAACAATTTATTGAGATAATGATCATTCGATGAATGATGAACATAGATTTTCCGCATCTAAAAATAGTTCTCGTAGTCTTTACCCTCTTGTATCACTCCATGGTGAGAGGGACTTATCCAACATCATATCTAATTACTCAAAATGAAGTATGGTTTCGACATAATTGATGCATGATGGTGATGGTGATGCTCATGATCTAGTCATGAAATAGTCTAGATGACCATATTGATGCTACCCAAGTAAATGGTATATTTTGTGCTCAAGTCCATTGATTATAAATACCTATCTAGCTAGGAGGAAGTGTTAATACTATGGTAGCTACGAGAGGTATTTACCCACCGCAGAACTCACGAGAATAGAAGACCCCGAAGAGAAACCCTAATGAGTTGGGTAATAACCTAAGCCTTGTCTATTCAAGAAGATAATTTATATTAGGCTATTAGCCTCCAAGAGAAGAAGGGCCAGAAATAATAATAATATGTTGAATAGACACTTATCCAGAAGCAGAAGTTGGCCCCAAGAAATCTGGCAGAACCGTTATAAATACAGGGCACTAGTTTTCATTATTGATCTTCTCAGCAGTTGCAGAGAGCTATTTTTGCGCAGTGCAGTTGCAGTATTTTGCGCAGGTTTGGAGGAAGAGTCGGTGTAGCTACAACAGCAACAAGTTCTTAGTTTTCATTTGAATATCTCTTGGCTAGGGTTTGGTACTATCTGACGCCTTTGTGTTGTGTTATCCTTGGGGAGAGAGGCGCTACCCTTTGTTTGGCTATTCAGCCTAGGGTTTGCGCCTCGGAGGAATTCTCGGCCAAGGTTAAGGTGTTCTGAGGAGGCTTCAACTATGGTTGGGTGACGAAGGTATCATTAATGGTAAAATGAGCACAACTATATTCTATATTCTAAGATGCACTCTAAACTTTTTTGGAGTATGAGGAGAAAAAGGTAAGAACATGTCTTCCTAAATAAGATTTTGTTAAGAAAACTGAAATGCCATCTATGTTGTAGCTGGTCCGTGATGTTGGGTATGTGTTATATTCTTTGTGTGTGTATGGTGCTGCCGACACACAACTCACCGACGATCCCTACACCTAGATTTTCTTTTGGGCTGTTTTGCTATTTTTACGGATTTTGCTATTTTTAGTCGATTTGTAAATTAATCCCTGATAAGTGATTTTCATTAGGGTTTTGTATCTACTATCACCTAAAAACATTGTATATATTGTATGGAGAATGGTGAAATTGAGCATAATGAAAATAAGAAAGGTTTTCCTGGGTTGAGGGTTTCCTGGGTGAAAAAATCTCTCGTATTATGTGTATGGCTTCATTGATTAATTTCTCAGATACTTAAGAATATACATGCATTGCTTTAATTCGCTGTGTTTAAAAATTACAATGGTATCATAACACATTTTTGGCTTCAGAGGGACGCCTTTGTTGTCGAGGGTTTGGTTCTGCCTTGACAGACCAAGTTTATCTTGGGTCCAGATAAACCCGGTTCGGGAGCTTTGCAAGAGGGAGATTCGGTAAAGCAAGAGGAATGGCAGCTCGCTCAGGAATCGGTGATAGAGAAGTTCAATCCAGAAAAATTTGAGCTATGGAAGCTCAATATGGAGGACCTTCTGTAGACAAAGAACAATGGATCATGGTACACAACCTACCAGTACAAAAACTACTAGTACACCATCTACAAGCACACAAAATACTGGTAATAATAAACCACACAAACTACCAAGACACCGCCATCGGTATGTCGATGGAAGATTGGGAGAATTTGGACTGAAGAGCAAGGAGTACCATTCATCAGTCAGTGTAGATTCTCGTTGTTGAATGTCTCGGGGGGAATCTATAGCCAAGGAACTATGGGATAAGTTAGGGAATTTATATCAATCAAAGTCCCCGGTAAACAAGTTGTTTCTTCAAAGAAGTTAAACATCTTAGATGGAAGATGGAGACTTCGCGGTCGTAACATATAAGTGTCTTTAATACCGTAAGTCAACTGGACTGCTAATATTAATGCATTGCGTAAGAAGATAAGTGGCCACTTTGTTATGCTGGCTTGCTAGATTCTTGGGATATTTTGGTTGTAGCAATAGGTAGTACACCTCAACCTACATTGAAATATGAGGGAGTAGTTGCATCACAGTTAATCAAGAGATGAGGCTAAAAACAGGATGCATCACGATGTTTCGGTTTCAGGTGAGGGAAGGCCCCCAAGAGAGGTGAACCCCGGTAAGCTCGATGGAGATCTAAATTCACAGTAGGATCCAAGTCCCCGTGAAAATCTTTGAGGAAATGCCGGAAGTGTGGTAAAAACACGATTATAAGAAAGATTGACAGTCTAAGAAGGTTGAAAACCAAAGGAATCTCGGGATAGTACCTCTTCCACGAGGTGAAAACCCCAATCAAGAAGGAGGTGATGTTTACCTAGCATCTACAAGCACATGCGCACTCACATGGTGTATGGTTGATCGACTGTGTGCATCATAACATGACTCCTCATAGAGAAAGCGGCCCTCAATATGAAACATATGATGGTGGTGATGTATCTCAGGAGATGACCTCACAAAGAAAAATCTGGACGTGGAAGGGTTGTTGTTGCTAAACGGCGGAACGATTAGAACTCTCCTTGGGGTTTTGCATATTCCAAAACTAGCTAAGAGCCTCATATCTATAAGCAAGTTGGGTGATGCAGAAGTAAGAACTATATTTGAAAAGGACACTTGCAAGATGGTAATGAGCAATGGTGTTAATGAGGGGAGTTCGCTGTGGAAATATGTGTACGTTGTTGGGAAGAACTAATACTAATGGGTGTAACAGCTCAAGGTCCTTGAGTAGAAAATGAAGGAGACAAGACCAATACCGTCCTTAAAAAGACCATGTAGTGGCATCAAAGATTGGGGCATATTGGAGAAAAAGGCCTTCTAACATTACATGGTAAAGGTATGATTGAAGGTATGTCCGACAGACCGATTTTGATTGCGGAAAATCGTGGTATATATGGTAAACATAATCGCAGTAAGATTTCCATCCGGTGCTACAAGAGCAAGGGGGACCTTAGAGTTGATACAAAGTGATTTTGTTCGGGACCTGCTCCTATTCCATCCCTAGGTAACTGGTATTATGTTTCATTCATAGATGATTTTCAAGGAACACATGGATTATTTTCTTAGAAAGAAATCTGAGGTATTTGATAAATTTAAAGAGTTTAAGGCTCCTGCTGAGAAAATCAGATAGAGAAGAAAAATAAAGGTATTGAGAGAATGTGATAATGGTGGAGAATTCTCAGGAAATGAATTCAAGAATTCGGTAAGAAGTGCGGTATAGCAAGGCGTAAGACTACTCCATACACTCCTCGCCAATGGAGTTGCAGAAAAGGATGAACGTGAAATTGATGGAAAAAGTAAGGAGCACGCTCAGCGGTGCCAAATTAGGACAAGAATTCTAGGTAGAAGCAGTGAGTACAACATGTTACCTCGTCAATCGCTCACCTTCATCAACATTGAATGACAAAACTCCACACGAGGTAAGGAGTCTAGAAATAAATCCTCTCTTCAACATCTTAGATTTTTTTATTGTGATGCTTATGTACATGTTCCAAAGGAAAGAGAGTAAGTCGGATAATAAAGTCAAAAGTGCATCTTTATTGGTTATAAAGATGGTGTGAAAAGGTTATAATCTTTGGAACCCGTAAAATAAGAAATTGTTTACGCCGATGTTGTACGTGAGAGGTAAAAGATGTGTCCAAACAGGGAATTCCCAACAACACAAGATGAACCCGAAAATAGAGCTTGAGTTGGATGATAAAACCGAATCAAGAAGAGGAAGCAGAGGAAAGGTAAGCAAAGAATAAGAACCCCATACCCCTGCACTGAGGAGATTAGTGAGAGATAGAAGGCAACCGTAAAGGTATAGTCCACCTGATTGCCCAATTTTCTTTATCTATTATCGATGATGATCCTGAATCGGGCTGTGGAAGTGCGAATTCCGCAGGATGGTAAACCGAAGAAGGCCATGGTTGAAGAAAATGGATGCCTTGGATAAGAATGAGGCATGGATATAGTTGAGCTTCCAAACCGGAAGAAAATTAGTTGGTAGCAAATGGTTGTTCAAGAAGAAGTTTAATGCGTATGTAAAGCGGAGAAATACAAAGCTCTATAGTAGCAAAAGGTTATTCCCGTGTAGAGGGAATTGACTTTGTGAGATTTTTTCTCCCTGCTGTTAACTTCTATTAGATTTCTTTTATCTATTGCTCTTTGATCTTGAAGCGGAACAAATGGATGTGAAGACACCATTCTACATGGGGATCTGGAAGAAGAAATTCACATGAAGCAAACTGTAAGGCTTTGTAGTAAAGGAAATAAAGCTAGTCTATAAGCTAAAGAAGTCACTATACGGTCTAAAGTTAATCACCTAGGATGTGCGAAAATCAAAGTTTGACACATACATCCTTGATTGGGATTTGTAAGAAGCGTATCGACACCGTATATTCCAAGAATGCTGGTAATCACTTCATTTATGTAGTGTTGTATGTTGATGACATGTTGTTGGTGGAAATAACATGGATGTTATCAAGGAGGTGAACGCTAACATCCATCCTCCAAATTTGACATGAAGGATCTCTATGTCGCTAACTTCATTCCGAATGGAGATTAAAAGAGATCGAAAAATGTAGAAACTCGTTGAATCAAAGAAAATATATGTTGAAACCATATCGCAGAGGTTTAATATGCATGGAAGTAAACCCAATAAGGTTCCTATTCCTATAGGTAAAGTTATCTACAGATCAAGGTCCCAAGACACGTGAAGAAGAGGACATGTCCCATGTTCCATATGCCGCTGTAGTTGGCGGGCTTGATGTATGCAAATGGTCTCCAGACTAGACTAGACATTGCACATGTGCAAAGGGAGTTTTGGAGTGTATATGTCAAAACCAGTGGAAGGAGCATTGACAAAAAGAAAGAGGGTCTCGTGTATCTTCGTGGCAAACCACCAAGCTATGGATTGTGCTACCAAGGGAAGGTCGAGATCGGACAGAGTGGTGGACATGGGCTGGCTTTGTTGATGTAGACTGGGCTCGAGATTTGGATCACAAAAGATATACAAGTGGGTATGTATTTAACCTATTTGGAGGAGCAACTACTACGAGAAAAGATGCAGTCAGAGTGGTACCTCAACTACGTAAGATGAATACATGGCAGCCACTCATGCAAGCAAGGAAGCAAGATGGTTACAAAATATTGTGTTCGTGTATTGGGTTGGTACAACAAGCAAGGAGATTAGACTGTGACAATGTGAGTGCAATATTCCCCGCAAAGAACCCAGATTATCATTCAAGACAAAGCATATTGAGTTTTAGTATCACTTTGTGAGAGACAAGTACTGAGGAAAAGAAGGTGTTGTTCGAAAAGGTTGAAACTTTGAAGAATGTCAGCAGATTCATTGTCAAAGTCCGTGAGCACAGTGTTCTCTTGGTGTAGAGGTAACAATGGGCATCACGCCTCGATTGTTGACTATATAATCCCCTGATCTCCTCGCTGGATGCAAAGAAAAACAACAAGTGGGAGAATGTTGGGTATGTGTTATATTCTTGCATGTGTGTGTAAGGTACGATACTCATTAACCTATGATTCCATCTATCCCTACACCTAGATTTTTTGGCTGCCATTTTAGCTGATTATTTTTAGCTGATTTGTAAATTAATCTCTTGACACGGATTAGGGTTTTGGTATCTACCTAATACCTAAAAACATTGTATATATTGTATGGAGAATGGTGAAATTCAATATAATGAAAAATAAGAAAGGCTTCCGCTGAGGGTTTCCCAGAAAAATCTCTCGTGGTATTCTCGGTGGTATGAGCCATTGATTAATTTCTCAGACATTAAGAATATACATGCATTGCTTTACTCGCAGGTTTAAAAATTATTATCAGATATGAGAAATCAGATGATTTATTTTGAAAGGAAAGGGATTACTACTAATTGAATCTATATTGAATCGCCTTCTCAAGTTGTTTTGAGAAATTGGCCTATTAATTCCTTACCATATAATCAACCAAAGGCTATTCTCTCTAGAGCTTGGTGTAACTTTTGTGATGACAATCGTGAAGAGAACATCTATGAAGTTAAGAATAAACCACATGAAAGAAACTTAGGAAAAATAACTGAATTAATTATCTCTGCCTTAGGTTTCATTCCTAAAGAATATATAATGTTAGTGAACACTCAGAGTAAATCTTATGCAGACAAGGGAAAGGGTGGAACTCCTAAAACTACATTTTCCCCTAGCTCTTCTTCTCCAAGTACAAATACTCATGTTGAAAGAGTAGCACAAATTCAAGGGGCATCAAACTCTTTACCTTCATCAAAGTATAACATATTGAAAGATAAAAACAAATGCAACTCTCCCAGACATGGTCGTTGTCCCCAAGCAACAACAACATCTTAAAAATTATATGGAAGGTAAAACTTTTACAATAGCTATTTTATCCGAAAACCTTGATGAAGATGATTCACATGTAAATAGACTAGGTGTAAATAATTTTAAAAATTCTATAAAATCCACCTATTTTATTTCTATAAAGATTTTTTATAAGATATCTCATTACCTCAATAGGATGGCGTGTCCAACTTAGTAATGTCAAAGATTATTATGGAAGAACTTGTCCTCTCTTGTACAAATGAAAATGTGAGAGAAGCTGTTGTCCCATAATAATCAACAACAATCTATGATCAATGAGATTAAATATGTAACTTTAGTCCTTTATGCCCATCCAGAAATCAAAACCACTTTGAATATACAAGTGATTGACATGCCCCTTAGTAATTATTCAATCATTTTAGGTAGAGACTGACATAATTTAATGGGTGGTTATTATATTTAGATGGATATAATTTTTCTATTCTCATAAATGGGAAGAATATAATCATGTTAAGGGAAGGAAAAATTTCACAATATATTGGAAAAGTTTCTCAACCCAATGTTAATTTTATTGAGGAAGATATGGGTGTTTATTCATTTTTCAATGATGAACATGACACTTTTATTGAACATACCTATGATTATGAAGACAATATGTGGCATATTCACTTTGATGGTGCATGTTCAAAATAAAGTTAATGGGCTGAATTGTTTTATATTCACCTATAGTTAAAATTCATAATTTTTCCTATAGACTTTAATTTTCCTGCACAAAAAATGTAATTGAATTTGAATCCTTACCGATAAGCATCGGACATTCCATAATTTAGGTTGTGGTCGTACTTGTTATTTTGGAGACTTAGAACTTGTTGTCAATCTGGTTAGGAAATTTTTTTACTCCTACTAACAAGTTACTGAAGAGGTTCACCCAAGTTGTATGGACATTAATCCAAAATCTATTGTCTTTTAACATCACTCATATCAAAAGGAGATGAATTCTATTGTTGATAGGTTAGTTGTTTTTGCATCTTGTCCTACAATACAACTACTTCCCCAAATACCTAATTGTACATTCTTGTCCTTATATAGACCTCATATTCCTAACAATGTGGAATCTTGGCAGGTCTTCCCCAATGATGAAAGCATTTATGCTTTTTTCAAATGAGATTTATAAGCTCTAAGAAATAATTATCTTGAAGATGTAATAATTTTCCCAAAGGATTGAATTCCTCCCAAGAGACTACTTCAACGAGTGATGTTGGCATCCATAATGATAAGAAAAAAAAGGAGTCAAGGTGAAAAATAAGGGATCTGATTCACGTGAACATTGGAACTCCTGAACAACCAAACGTTTTAAAATTTGAGCCTGTTCAAGAAGAAAAGCAATCAATGGAGTTATCCCCGCGGAGTTTAAGGATGTTTTTCCTGAATCCCATGAGGATATTCATGGTTTTCATCTTAGTATTATACAACATGCTATTCCAATCAAGGAAGAAGAAAAATCGGTTAGGAAGAAATAGATACCTATTAATTTTGGCTTGAAGCTACCATTAGAAAGGAAGTGGAAACATTATTACATCGAGATGGACATGTGTTTAGGTAAGAACCAAAATCTTGGAACTGATTAGGTTTTGTGCTGCTAATATATATGCTACTTCCTTCCACCACCTTAGGAGGGGCAAGACATGATCCCAAACGAAGGAGGGCCATGAGGCTTCTCTACGCCCATGACACATGGTGCGTGAACCTTCGTTTGGTTTCCGTCGGCCTTCCTTTGAGCCACCACCATACCAGGGTTCGAAAATCTTCTTTGAAGGTGAAACTAAAGGAAAAGGAGTGGATATTGACACTAGACCAATTCAATTGAAAACAACACATCCTTGGGAACCTAGGAAATGCATACCTGCTAATCAAGTTAGCACCTAAATATGTGATCATCACACCCATAATCGAAGAACATAAGCAATACATGAGGGACTATGCACTGGTAGGCAAATTCCTAGGGCTATGGCCCTTTGAACACGAGCTTGTCAAATGGATACACCATTGGTGGAAACCTAAAGGACACTATGACCTGAAGGTAGTCTCCAAGGGATTCTTCACCATCATATTCCACAACCTAGAAGATTGAACCGCATATTTGATCTGGGACCTTATTTCTTCAACTTAGTCGGCCTCTTTATGTGCTTCCTCGACAGAAAATTTTAGCCCCGAAAAGGAAGATTTTTCTTATGCCCCGGTATGGATTTGTCTATAATTCCCCTGCCACATGAGTTCTGGTTAGAAGAGATCCTAGAGGGCATAGGAAACACAAATAGGAGTGTACTTTAAATCCTCAGAAGCCACTAAGCAGAGAAGGTATACCTCTTATGCTCGCATCTATGTCTATCTCAATATATCTAAACCCCTCCTAGGTTCCATATCCCTGACATATCACGATGAGGACTGGTATCAAACTATTGACTATGAGAACATAACATTTCGATGTAGAAAATTCCACCTATAACGAGAATCTATTCAGAGACTATCCTTTGAACACCGTCGAGATTAAGGTCGATAACCCTGAAGCAAGTAAATCAAGGGATGTTTTCATCCATGTAGTGGGTAGGCGACGCCAAACAACCATGAAACTGTGCAAACTACCAACAAGGAACCCCCTTCCAAAAATCCTTCAACAAATTATAGAAGACAATGATGTTAAGCTCTAATATTGGTTCATTAATTTCAATTGGGGTATATATTAGGTAATGTTATTTTATTTATGTCATCTTTAGGACATTAGTTGTAATTATACCTCCTAGTCTCCTATATATATACCAAGGAGACATTTTCATTTTGAATCATCTTGTGCTTGAACATCTAAGTGGGGTAAAAAGAGGTTCCCCCCCCTCTAAGAGGCTTATTATTTGAAATTATCTCTTTCAAGGCTAAGTATTTTGTTTGGAGGATTTTCATGCTATATTGATATTTGGTTCTTAACAGGTAGTAATGTGAGCTCAAGGTCTTGGGGTTTCACCGCTACATCCTGAGACACCTTGGAATTTTCACTATAATTTTTTCTACAATGTTTGAGAAGAACCAATTGGAGGATATTTAGTATGGATCAAGGTACGTTGGTTCAAAATTCATCTCCCTCGGTGGCCTTATACTTTTGAGATACAACTTTTACAAGATAGGGCCCTAGAATCCATGCCGAATCGAAGTCATTGTGAATTTTTTCTATAAAACGTTTTTGTAATGTTTCAAACCCTCAACTATGGAAGATATTTACAGAAATTAGTGATGTATATGTGGTAAAATTTTAGCTTCAATATCTTAAAATTCCAGATACACCGTAAGATAGGGTGCATCCGACTAGTCAGTAGGACTAGTCTCAGAAGGTGTTCCAAAATAATCATAACTTCTTCCTAGACTATCCAAATTGTGTGGGATTGGTTTCATTGGATCGTGACATTCTCAGAGTATTTCTAGTGTGAGTTTCCAAAATTTTATATCAATTATTTTGTGTGGGGAACACTATACAAGCGAGATCTCCTAGAAAGGGACAAAAATCTAAGTTGTGGGAAGTTACTATAAATTCCACTGGCACATCCAATTTTGATCGCACTGGCATTGTAGAGAAGAAATATCAAAGAACATAAAATAAAGTTTCATACCTGAAATAAACTTGGGAGATACAACATAAGAAATATTGTCTAGAAGAACCACCTCAAAATCAAGGTTCAAAAGTGATACTGGCCAACATGCCACCCAGTGTTGAACTTCTACATCAAATAAGACTCCAAAAAATCCTACTTGGATGCTTGATGAAGGTGAAGAAATGCATAGGGACATAAATGGACTACAAAAATAAGATGGATTCAATGGAAGCTAAGTTGGATACTCAAGATGGATTCGATGGAAGCTGTTGGATACTAATATAGATGGTTTAAAAAGGGAGATCATGGAAGTATTGAAAATTTCGTAATAGAGAAGACACCAGAAGTGAAAATGCATCCCATGAAATTCATGGATGAGGACACAAGGAAGGTGAATCGTCGGAGAAACTCCAACTTTGGTTTAAGACCAACCACACCTCTAAGATTGATATGAGGAATTTTGATGGCAAGGACCCAATCACATGGATACTTCCGTGATGGAGCAATTCTTTTGATCTCCATAATGTGCCACATACACAAAAGGTACAAATTGATTTCTTTATATTAGAACCTAATCAATTTTTATGGTATCGATGGCTTTTGTTCTTGCAAATCACTCACACCGGACAATTTTCACAAAAGAACATAGCACACTATGAGGATACAAGGACCACACCTTCTTTAGCCAATTGATAAATCTCAAGCAAAAGGGTTTCTGCTATCGAAAGAACATTGAGAACTTCCAAAGATTGAATATAAAGGTAACTCCTAATATTGATATGAGTAATTTTGATTGATGTAATTCATAGGAACTTTAAAGGATAACATTCAACCGAGTTTTACTTTGGGAACCAAGTCCTTGAGAATGCATTTAAGGTGGCAAGAAATGTTGAAAGTAAAAAATGATAGCACACTATGGATAATAGAAGTTCCTATACTAACATCTAGAGAGAACAATGTTCCTTCTAAAACACCTCAACCTACAAGGCTGACAACTCAACAATTGAGGAAAGAAAGCAAAAGGTTTATGCTTTAATTGTGACAACAAGTACAAATAGGGACATAAGTGTGGTGAGAAGAAATTATTCTACATAGACTGTGAAGAGGAAGAAGAAGAAGAACAAGAACCCAAAGATGAAATGTAGAAGAAATTTTGTCTCAAGAGTTGACTCCCTCACAATATCGTGTAATGCATTGATGGAATTAGCACTCCCTCAAACCCCTCAAGATCAAGGATACATCAAAAGAAAAAGGTAATAGTCCTAATTGATTCCTCGCAAGACTATAATTTCATTCACTATAAATTAGCCAAATATTTCAATTTCTTTATATATCCAAGCTAGAGCTCCTGGGCAATGATTGCAGATGGAGGAAATATCACTTTCGTGAAAAATTGAATAAGATCAATCTTACTTCATGGGGAATATGTAATGAATAGTCCAATGATTTCTATACCCATGGGTGGTGCAGATAAGCTGTACTAGGAATCCAATGGTTACAATCATTAGAACAATGGCTTTTAATTCTTCAAGAAATTTTCATGAAATTTTCATTGGAAGGAAAATAAATTGAGTTAAGAGGTATCACAAGGAAACCCGGTAAGCATAAGCCCTAATGGCATGAAAAAATTATTGAAAAAAAGGGGCATCAAAAGTATTGCACAACTATGCTCACCTGATGTTCAAACATCTAATCCATCTATTCCTCAAGATCTCCAAAGCGATCATTGATAAGCATTCCAAAGTATTTTGAAGATATTCCCAAATGTCTTCCACCCACTCAAATCATGATCATGAATTCACCTAATTCCCTCGGAGTGTTCCTCCTAACACGCCATACGCATACCCTTATGCCCGTAATATGAAATTGAGTGCATGGTTGAAGAAATGTTAGAGGGGTCAGACATTATTAGACCTAGCCAGAATTCTTACTCTGCACCGGTACTTTGTATTCAAGAAAGATATCTCATGCATGCATGTGTCCAGACATTATGAGCTCAACAAGATCACTATTAAAGATAAGCTCCATTACCATCATTGATGAATTGTTGATGAACTACATGGAGCAATCTATTTCACAAAATTGATCTCCTCCTCGCCTCAAGGTATCATCAGATCGTAATGAAGGAAGAAGATATCCAAAAACAACATCTAACCCATGAAGGCCATTATGAATTTTTGCCTCATGCCTTTTGGCTTTACAAATTCACCTTCCACATTCCAAGGGTTGATGAATCTATCAAGCCCTTCCTTCGAAAATTTGTGTTAGTATTTTTTGATGATATACTAATCTATAGAAAGTCTTGGGAGGATCATGTGCAACATGTTGAAAAGGTGCTACAACTACTAAAGGAGCAAAAACTATATGCCAAACCATCCAAATGTTTCTTTGGAGTAAAGGAGGTAGAGTATTTGAGTCATTCAGGATTTTTGAAAACCTACCATAGAGTCAAGAAGGATTTTTTTGGGATGGCCTTAAAACTGATGTTCAAAGGTTTGTGGAAAATGTTTGGTTTGCCAACAAAATAAGGTGGAAACAATTAAGAACCCAGGTCTTTTACAACCATTATCCATCCCAAGTTAGTGCTGGGAGGAGGTTTCCATGGATTTCATCACAGGGTTACCAAAGTCTGAAGGAAAGAGTGTCATCATGGTGATTGTTGATAGACTGACCAAGTACGCACACTTTTTTTCACTCTCTCATCCCTTCAAAGCTAGTACAGTTTCTACCGCATTCATGGAGACAGTTCAAAAGCTACATGGCAACCCAAAGATTATTGTAAGTGACAGAGATCCCATCTTC